>RJWH01003748.1:0-130729 GCA_004363575.1 Solenodon paradoxus | reverse complement strand
TGAAAGGCACACAAGTCCTAGGTTTTACAGGCTACACCGAGCTCTTGTGTGCACTCTTGCTGCTCTCGAATTCTTCCTATCTCTCTCTCTCTCTCTCTCTCTCTCTCTCTCTCTCTCTCTCTCTCTCTCTCTCTCTCTCTCTCTCTCTCTCTCTCTCTCTCTCTCTCTCTCCAAATGCAAGGAAGGAATCTTTCTCAGACCTTTTCTGTCCCTCCAGCTCAGAAGCCAGCGACCTCATATTAACAGATATGAAGACAAACGAGAATGGTTTCCTGTACGTCCACTACTCTTGAAAATTTCTTCCATTTTTGGTATCTTTGAAACACAGCAGTGCCACCAACGGGGTCTCAGCAATCCACTCGACCACACACTCGACTGCGCAGAAGTGAGCTCAACAGAGGACGAGATCTGAAGTCAGTGGGAAACACGGCAAGTGTGGGATGAAGTTAATCAAGCCCACATGACACTTAACATTCTTCTCTATTAAGTAAAGGTTACTTCCTTCAAGATACTATTTTGAGCAAGTACAATTTGTGCAATTCTGCAGGACTGAAGTTAATTAAACAGATAGCAAAATGGAAAACAGATGGCACAGAACATTTTAAGAAGATTTCAGCGACATCCAGCCTGGTTTCTTAAACTCATTTGCAGTTGCTCTCATTTGCTGTACTTGGGTTCACGAGTTGTCAGAATGGAAGGATTTATATCAACTTCATATCACTGGCAGTAGGAAAGCTATTCAAAGAGAAATACAGTTGGGGGAGTCATGTAGATTTTTTTTCTTTGCTGCACAATCTGACCAGCTCTTTGGACTTAAACTCTTGAACTCTTTTAAATGAATGTCTTTCATCTTTCTAAAGAACTTTCTATGTCACCAACTCTGACTCCAGTTTTTTTATGGTCCTTTCTGTAGTCTTGAGCTCAATTATTCTGAAAGTACCTACAGTATGATGAAATTTGGGGATTGGAAGTCGTACTTAACTCATGCATAGACATCCACGAGTGCACTTGGATTTTTTCCATGTGCAAAATTCAATATTACAAAGTCTTTTGGAAATAAGAGAAACCAACTCAGAGGAAGAGATTACACAGGTTCGCTTTCTGACAAAGTACATTCTTAAGAGGAAAATGCAAAACTCTAAGAGCAGCCAAATAAAGGTATTCAGAGTTTTGTCACTATTTGCTTCTGTCATTCAACTTTTAAAACATTGTTTCCTGATATATTTTCCAAGTAGCCTTACAAAATTACAGATGTTGTGCTTAGTGAGATAAGCCAGGAGAAAGACAGACTTTATATGATTTCACTCATATGTGGTTTATATAGAAATCGAGGAAACAAATGAACTAAATCAAATAAAAATAGATTTTCAGTCAATAAAATGGAATTAGTAGTTGCAGGAAGGGAAAGGGCAGGGGACAGGCAGGCAAACTGGGTAAAGGGGATCATCTGGATGGTGAAGGAAGAATTGGACTGGTGGTGAACTTAGCATATTATATACAGATGCTGATTTACAATGATGTACATGTCCGACCTGTATTTAATGTTATGATGCAATGTTCCTTCAATAAAACGAACTCAATAAAAATTATAAATCTCCTTTATACAGTCAGCTCAGCCATCTATTGGAAGCAGCCTGCACCATTTTTCAAGCTCCTACTGACAAGAGAATGAAGAAGAAGCAATGCATTATCATGCTGTCTGTTGTTATAAAAGTATCCCCTACAAATCAGTTGGTTCAGATGGAAACAGTTGTCTCCTAATCAGGGAAGAAATGACATAAATACATACTTCAAGCCTGGAAGGATTCTAACTAGAACAGTAAAAAGGAGATCTGAAACAAGCATTCTCACAGTAGGTGGTAGGTGAGTGCTCGTCTCTGGGGCAAATGACTTGCTTCCAGTGGTGCCTTTAATGTGGGTGGTAGAGAGGCCCCCAGCTCCTATATTCCTTCTTGTCACCATGCGCCACTTTCCCACCCTGGACAAGTCTTCCACCTGTTTTCTAAGAAAGCTTTATAATCAAAGCTATGTGTCAATAAATACTCTACTTATGAATGTTGCCATTTGCAACTTACAATATTCTAAGCTGTGCATGTAAAAATGTAGAAATAAATGAAATGATTTGATTTGTTTAGTTGGGGTAGGTGTGAACATAGGGGATTAAGAATGAGGAGAGACATGAGACAGAAAGATGCATTTGTGTGCTAGGGAAATGCTTGAAATGAGACACCCAGACGTACCAGGGCGGGGACAGTAGGAACAGTAGGTAGGTAGGGAGAACATATATTAAAGAAATGAAATCAAAGCTGCCAGACATTGGGGAATTTTCATGATAATCCAAGTCTCTGGTATGAGCTGGGTCTTCCAAAGGAGCTCCCCAGTCATCCTGCATTCATGGGGGACCCTCCCCCATCCCATCTGGTCGCTGTTCAAAGTCGATGTCATCTGAGCACCAGATGTCAGCTATAGTCAATGGCTCCTGATGCATAATTGATTCCAAACCCTGACAAATACCAAAGCTGAAGTTCTCTTTGCTAGCCAGCTATCAATGAAAAATGCAAAGTGAAATGGTCTTGGAAGTGGAGAAATGGGACAAAGGTCAAGTGGCTCAAACAGGAAGAGGCGTGCCCGAATTCTTCCCATGTCTGGCATTCCCTGATGCGACTCCTCCAGGCAGACCCCACATTCAGGAAGTATGCCAGGACCCACTGCCACAGAGCCGCTGTGTCTCTGGTCCGCGTGCTTTGCAGGTTTTGCTCAGCCTGAAACCACTGAGCAGCATCTCAGGAAAGCAGGCTGCCCTTGGCCTCTGCAGCCAGACTACTGAATAAGCAACAAGCTAGGCTCTCTTGAAGGCTGAGGGGCAGGGCCTACATTATTCCTTCTTTCTCACACTTGGTCTTGGTTGGGGTCATGCCTAGCTGAGGGTTGCCACAGACACGGGGAACAAAGGGTTCTCCCAAATAGATTGCCCCACCCCGCTTAGTGGAAATCACTAGACTCTCACCAAGGAATGCAGAAAGGGTCAAGAAACACAAAATAGCGCGCTTTCCTTTTATTGTACCTTGTGAGTCAAGAACATTGTCTCAGAAAAAATCAGCATCAACCATTTGTGTGACTCATTAGGTGAACACGCTGTATGTAGAGAAAACCTGCAAACTCCTCGTTACTGACGTAGCCAGCAATTCTCTTCTAATGTGCCTTCATCTTGCAAGTGTTTTCTTTAGTTTCTCACTGCAGATGTCTTCTCCATCTGGCACTCAAAAATACTCTTACTTGCTCACAATGCTAGTTGGAAAAATAACAATGTTTTCCATACTTACAACACTGATTTATCTAAGAGACTGGAGCATCTTGTTATTAGTCTCCATGCCACTCTTTTTTCGTTTTTTGAAGGAAAGGTGCAGGCAGGAATGAAGGCACGCAGGCAGCCAGGAAGCAGGAGGTGGAAGAAGCATTTATTTTTATTTAGTTGCTCACTTTGCTTGTTTCCCTGCTGCCCCAGGTTTTGAAACGCGGACCTTGGGATGCAAGTGGGACTGCTCCCAGGTGGACTAAACTGCTAGGTCACCAGGGGGCACCCTCCACTCCACTCTTTGAGGAGTACTGATTAGCACCCGCGATGCATCAGCCCTCTTCCCGGTAGGTCTGATTAAGGCTGGGTTTAAAGAGAAGGGCGGAAGAGGCGGCATTCGATTCTGTATGAACAGAATCTTCCACAGCAAATACAGTGAACATGGTCATTGGTCTGTACATTCTGGCTGTCCTACGACAAAAGACATCTAAAGCTACTTTTGAAAGAATAAAGTTTTAGAAGGAAGCACACATAGAAATCTCTCCACTTCCCCGAGCATGCAGATGAGACCTTTCATTCCTGTCTGTGAACGTCACACCTCATGTTCATCGTGGCTCTGGATGGTCGACTTTCCTTGTCTCGTCATCACAGGGGCCGGCACGCCTGACACCGGGTCACGAGTGATGAGAAGCATGGACTGTGGCCATCCCATCCTCCCCGCAGGGCCTGCTGCCTTTCCGATGACACGGAGCTCCTCTGAGCCCGGCCTCCGTGGCCCCAGACCGGGGACGGCTTTTCTAGCCCACCCGGTCGTTCCCTTCCCTTCGCCGGACACACACATCCCGTCCTTTCTCCGAACTGGACATGGACCTGAGACACGGTGCGGCCAACGACGCGCAGAATCTGCTGGAAGGATTTGCTTCAGGAGCAAATTAAGCGAACTTCACACAACTCTCCTGTCTGCCACGTCCTTCCTGCTCTGGAGACCAGACTGTGCGAGGACTTGGGATCTGAGCAGCTCAAGCCGCCTCACAACCATGAAGGAAAAGACAGACTCCAGCACATGCAGCTGAGCTGGAACAGGCCTAGGCTGCAAAGCACACCTGTCTCGTGTGTGCATGTGCACGCGTGTGTGATGTTTGCACAGATATCTATATCTGGCAAAATGAAGGGGAATCCTTATTAAGGCCAGCATTTTATAGTCACAAAGTGATGCCTCCTTTGAGAAAGGAAAAATGAAGCAAAAAGGAGGCACTGAAGACAGCTAAATTAACATGTGGCCAGAGGGGGTCGTCCCAGAGCAGAGCTCAGTTTGCAGATGTCAGAGGATTTCTGGGACGTTCTCTGCTACCTCCCTTAGCTTCTCCCGTGGGATGTCAGTCGCAGGGACAGTTATTAAGTGTAGATCAACTTTTGATCTAGTGATGATAAAAACTGCAAATGGGGGAGGTGGAGGAACAGGACTGAGAAACAGCACTGATCATGCATGGGTCCTGCTCTTTTGGAGGAGAAATGGCTCGCAGCACCAGGAGCCCGGCCCACACTGCAGTGTCCTGCCCCCACAAACCCTCCGGGAGGCTGTCCCTGATGGTCCACAAGAGGCCGTGTACCAGAGCGCCCCTGGCACAATACTGAGTGAAAGGGATGATTTAAAAGCAAGACAGCCTTTTCAAGTGTGCCAAGGGTTTTGTTCCCCTCTCCTCCCCACCCCGTCTCTCTCTGACACTCTGACTCAAGTCACAAAACAAGAGAATTCTGATGGTGAGTTGAGACACGAGACAGATGGGGTGAGCGTAAGAATGTATTTTCATTTGACCACAACAGTGCTTAATCTGCGGAGGAGTGAGGCCTACTTCCCTGCGGTTGTTCTCATAGGAGAGAGGGCTACCGCTTCTAAATGCCTCCCTGCCTTCTCGCGGCTGCCTGGGGAAATGCTGTCTGGGAGAAACAGCCAACAGAAGTGATGGAGTGAGGGCAGCCGAATCAGAACTCCCCGAGGTGAGGAGGCTGAGTGATGGCCCTGGGAAGGCCTTGTGGAAGGATGGCTTGTCTGCTAATGAGAAAAGTGCAGAACTGCTTCGACCCATCTTTTGAACTCAATGGGTATGGACAGGAATAGGTATTGTTAAGGGGCAAAAGGACCTCCATATTGTACTGTGAGAGCGTGTCAATGGATAAGAAGCCCAATCTCTGATGTTCATGAAAGTGACCTTGAGTCTTCAAGGAAAGTCAGAAATGTAGCCAGAAAGACATTTCAAGACATCTCCATCGCTCCTCCCCACCCTCCCTCCTCCTCCTGCCTCCCTCTTTTTAAATCATGGTGCTTAAAGGAATACCAGTCGGTTTTCTGGAAAGTTCACTTTTAGAGAACACTGCATTCGTTGAAGCTGATTTAAAAAAAAAACTCTCTTTAGAATAGTTTAGCCTGAAAAAGACTAGAGAAGCTTGAGGGCACAGAATAATATGAGAAAGAGGCTTCTCAGAGGCAAAATTCCGACCAGAAATACACTCAAGAGAAGAAAGAACACTGGCAACTATATGCAATTTCACGCCGTGCCATCGCAGTCAGCCCTGCCCCACCCACCGCGAATCTTTGAAAACAGTGACAGAGAGACACAGACTGGCCATCCACTGGGCGGTGAGTGTCCGGCTGGGGCTCTGGAGCTGCCGATTAGCTTTGTGCAACAGGATGCACCCCGTTTCTCTCTACCTGCTGACACAGATAACGTTCTCAGCCCAAAGAAGTCCACACCAGGCCTCAGACTGCTGCTTAATACTTAATCTTAAAATAGCAAATGCTGTTTGTAGAAATAAATGAGCTGCTGTCGCTAGTGCTGGTCTTCCGAATTACGAGTTGAATCCTAAACACAATTTTGAGAAACAGAAGAGCTGCTGAATTTCTAAATATAAAACCGAGCTCTCAGGAAGAAATGATGGTTTGAGAGTTTGCTAACATTAATAACATTACTAAGACATTTCATGTTTCCCCAATCATGAGCCACTAAAACACACTAACAACTCCAGCTAAAGCTATGATCACCTTAAACTCATCACGTTGGTCCTATCTGTCACGCCTCAAATGTTTAAAAAAGACAGGAATTAGTCACAAAGTTGAAAAAAGCTTGCACTGATGAGAGAAGGCCAGACACAAAGGTCACATCATATGCGACCCCTGATATGACATCCAAGACAGGCTCATCCATAGGCAGAGAGCAGATCCGTTGGTGTCAGGGGCTGGGGAAGGGTGGGAGAGCTGCTCCTGTGGATGGGGTTTCTGGTGGTGATGGAATGTTCTGGAACCAGACAGAAGTGGTTAATGTGCCACATGCCCCTGAATTGTTCTTTGAAGAGAGTGAGTTCCGCATTGTGCCGACAATCCCCACCTGCTGTCCTCCCTCCAGTCTCCGTGTTCAGCCCAAATATTCAGTCATTACCTACTTATAAGGGAGAGAACATATACAGGTATTATCCGTTAGTGTGGATAGCACTCAGAATTAGGAATAAAAATATTTTGAATGGTTAAATCACAAACACCAAGAATGCATGTCTATAAGAGAACTAAAAATCCTTTGAAGCCTATCTTTCTAGCTTATGTTTTATGCACATAATACTTTCTCCTTGTGACTGTGATGACCTTCCTGAGAGTTTTCCAACTAATTACACCACTGAAAATAGGCTCCTACTTACTGATAATGTTTCAGCTTGGATTTCTTGTGTAAATTAGTGTAAACAGAGCACACAATGAGTTGAGAAGAAAATACTATCAGATTATATCAAAGAAATCTATATTGTATTTTTTTTAATGTTCTGATGAATCACATTCTAAATCAGTTTAACACTTCCATATGTCTTTAAATGATCTACGACTGAGCAAAAACTGAACTACTTTAAGAAAAGGGAATAACTGTACTTTTAGGTCATATTTACTTTTGGAATCACTCATAAACACAATATGTTTTTCTCGCTTAAATAACTAGTCCTAACCAACAATTCACTAGACTGAGCATTGTTCTCAACTTCAGATGGTGTTCTCCGGTCTAGCAGCGAACAAGAGGAAGGAGTAATTGGCTTTCTCCAAGAAAAGGCTACTGAACTTCACTGACAACTCATGTTGTCCTAGGCTTATCCCAAACAGTGCAGGCTATTTTTCTGTATGTAGTGATTCAAACATTCCCTGGATCACCTCTAGAGCTAAGTGACTTGGAAATGTTAGCCCTGGTTCTAAACCCATCAATTACATGACAACAGAAGAGGAACAGGAAAAGGGGGCGCTTCGAGAGTGGCAGAGAACTGTCAGATGTTCCTCGAAAATTCTGTGCACAGCGACACTGCAGAATAGCGACGTCCCCAATGCCAGACACTTGGGTGGCAGCTCTGGGCTTGTTTTACTTTGCGCAGTTCTTCGTCACCGGATGAAAGGAAGATAAACCCTGGGGAATTCAGAAACATTTCCCTAATGACATCTCAGTTGGTTATTAAAACAAAATGCTTCAAAGCCTTCAGCATTTCAAAGCGGAACGCGTGACAAGTATGACTGTTCTGCCTTTGGCCATCAGCGTGTAATGTGTCTCACAAAATGCTCCTTTTAATGATCTAACAGTGCCTTCTGCATGACTACCCAGAGAAGCCTGCACACAAGACGACGCTGTCTGCCCATGTGCTCAGAACCAACCTCTGTAAGCTGCCACCGTACTGCCCCCATCTCTGACACTCCGTGCACCGGAGTCTGTGTGTAACTTCCACCTGTGGGCCGAAGAGCAGGACGGTCTTTCTAGAGCCACAAGCCCCCAACCCCAGACCCCCCATCTAGCCCAGTTCCTTAGCCCACAAGGGTCACATACACCGTCAAAACCTTTCCAGGAATCTGCAGTAATTTGAACGAATGTAAAAGCTTTCCGATTGGTCGGTGATTTTCTCTCTTTCCCTCTCTCTCTCTCTCTCTCTCTCTCTCTCTCTCTCTCTCTCTCTCTGTATATGTATATGTGTATATATATATATTTACTTTTTTCCCCCCCTCATCATCTTTTTAAGGTGGAGGCATAAAAAAAGACGCAGAACATAGAAGGAATTCACTTGGAGCTTCTGGTAAGGTTTCCAAGTTTCTGATTTCAGAAACCTTCAACATGTAGAGTCAAGCAACAAGGGATTCACAGCTAGCATTCTTAGTAACAGAAGCAATGGCAAGTCATATTGGATGAGTGTCTGCCGTGGGGCATGCTCTGTGGGTGCACATATTTCCTGTGACCATTGTCCTGTGAGGTGGCTTCTGTCAAAGTTCCCTTTGACAAGCAGGGATTGAAAAACTCAAGGGCACTGAAGTTTATCCAAGGTCACCTAGCTTAGAGGGTGGTAGACATTCTGCCTTTGTCTTAAACTGGAAGGAATCTTCCTTAACAATCAAGTTCCAAAGTCACAAACTGGCATTTACTTAAACATGGTGCATTTAATTAATGCATTTATTTCGTTCCTTCCTTAAATCCCCAGAAAAGAGGGGTGAAAAAATTAAGTTCATTGAGATAAAAAGGAAATGAGTTGTCAATGACTGAGCAAGCGTGGAAAGCAGATGCCCCAGTGTCTACAGAAGAAGGAAACGGAAGGTGGTCTGAGTGACAGAAAACAACTCTGCAGGTTGTGGAGAGGAGTGAGGCTGAGCACAGAGGGACGGGCTAGAGTCTGCTGAAGGCCAGTCAGCTGTACTCCCTGCTCTATGGAGCTGGATAGCCCTTCCTCCTCCACCTTGGAGACAGGAGGCTTCTATGGTAGATGCCAACATGGTTTCAGACCCAGGAATACCTGGTAGAGCAGACTATAAAGGGGCAAGAGAGGGGGCTGAAAAATGGGGATAAGGAATTTAATGAATGCTCCTACTAAATGGTGGAAGTCAGCCCTTTTCCCCGTTCAGCTCTCAAATGCTGTCTACTAAGCATGGATCTGCCCATCTACCTTCTCCCAAGAAGGAGACTGAATGTATTTCAGGAGAAAATGGTTAACCTGAGAAAAGATCTGTAGATATGAGCTTTTGGAGTCCCTGCCCAATCTTAGGGCAATGCCTATCCCTTAACAATTCCCAATCAGTCCTTCAGTTTCCAGTCAACTGGGGAGTCTCAAACATAGAATTTAGTTTAAGTAGACACAAAGAAATCTGGAAACTTAAAGGAATAGAGAAAATGCAAGAAATCTGGGAGGCAGAGCGAATAACAATGACAGTCCACCATGGGTCTCCTGCAAAAGACTTCAATGATTGCTATCTGTTAGAAGATGAAGGACATTCCTGCATCCATGAAGCATAATGGGATGCCACAAAAATGTAGAGAATGAGAAAATAATGTTGGGAATAGAACTAGGATTGCATAAAGGACAAACTTGAAAAGATCTGGAAGACAAAAGGAAAGAAATTTACAGAAAGCACAAAGAAAACAGGCAAGAAAAGAAGACAAGGACAATCATTTAGAAGTCCTTACAATAAAATAACAAACAGGTATGTCCTAGTGCAGCAGTGGTGGGATGCAGTTCACATACATCCCAGGACCTGGTTTGTGTCCCAGGGCCGGGGGTGGGGGGTGGGGGGGAACCAAGATGAACAAGTAAATACGGATGAAATTCATAGAAACAAAATCTGATTCTAGATCCAGCCAAACTGTCCATTCAATGTAAGCACAGAACGCAGACACTTTCCAGACAAGTTAGGTCTAGAAACCTCATCTGTCCTACAGCCTTTCTTTGGAAGCTACCGCGGATGCACTTCTGGAGAAAGAGCAACAGACAAAAGAGTAAGAACATGCACATAGAAGCCAACAGAATAGGGCAGGGGAAGGTAAAAAGCACTTCCAGACCAATGCTGGGGGCGTGCAGGAGGAGCAGAGAGCAGTGGGTCCAGAATGGAGCAGAGGATGGGAATTCCACGGAGGCCTCTGCAGTTCAGGGACACGCCTCTCAGAGCAGGAACACATCATGGGAGAAGAACGGTGCTAAGAAGATGCTGAAGATGGTGACTCGCTGCATGTCCGAAGGAGACTGACAGACTACAGATGGAATAATCAGTGTGAAATAATCCGTGACTGAGACAGGCATAGCAAATTTCCCAAATTTTCAATCATTTTCTGTGATTGTGTATATTTATACAAAGTCTCTGAAAATACTTTTTTGGGGGTGTGACTTAGATGATCTCTTATTTTGAAACGGCATATCAAAGTGAAATATGTCCAGGTCAGTAGTAGCAAGAAGACTTTCTGGTGAGGAAAAATGTTCAAATGCTTACTCTGTGTAGGATGAACATTAATTGCTTCTGTCAGAATGAATATCAGATGAACACTTGCTTTGTCAGGGGTGGAGTGCCCAGTGCAAGGTGGAGGCTCCTGGCTTGTGACTGGATAGACCATTTTAACCACTGTAAATTGCATAAAAGCCCTCTTTTTCACCTTTAAACAGTGTACTAAAGCACATGCTACAGTCAGAGAATTGGCTGTGGTTGCGATAAACATCATGTATGACGCACAGGTGCTGATTCACAAAGATACAAAATTTAAATCCAGGTAATATTGTAAAGCAAAGTCCCTTCAATAAAATCGAAAAGTTAATAAAGTCAACATGACCCCAGAAATGAAATTTCCTTGAATAAGAAATGTTGATGCTTGTATATTTCACACACAAATAGATCATGGAGGAAATCTGACACTTGGAAGAAAACTGATCTACCGCTCTGGGATTTCTATTGGAGAGACTGCTCATAACTGAGTCGAAAGCAGTTAGCAGAAGGGATATGGTTATAACCTCATATCATCAGAAATTAATTTATTCTAGATTATTTGGAGTGTGTAATCCAGATGAATCTTGGAGAAAGAGATGAACTCAAACTTGTAATTTTCCCCTTGATCCATCTGCAAAGTTAGGGTCACTTTCGGTCACCTCTCAGAGGTCAAGCTCTTAAGAAAATGGCAGTCAAGTTCAGGCCAACTCCCTCCCAGCCCGTGACACAGCCTCAGCCCTGCAGCACGGGCTCTCAAGGACACTCCAACTGGCAGATGTCTTTGCTCTCCCCTAGCTGGCGCAGACCCAACACATCCTCCTCATTCTACCCAAGCCCAGATTCCTATGTTTGGGTCTGAGCTGGGTCCAGGTCGAGGTCTGTGTATCTGCCTGCTTGCATTGCATTTATTCTGAGAGAGTCAGATGAGAGGACAGCAGATTTGATGTGACAGCAAATCCGAGGAAAAGCAGAACTGCTGCTCATGGTGCAGCACCCGGGGGACCATGGGATCGAATTCAGTTGGCGTCTCCTTTGTCCTGGACAAAGGACCAAGAACAGAGACTAATGTATGTGCCCACATGCCTTTCCCCTCCTCGTTCCATTTTGTCTCCAGTTCGAGTAGTTACGCTCATTAACTTAGAACACTTACTACTTTCACCAGTCTAAAGTAAGGCTTCCAGAAAGCCATCTTTCAGTCCTTTGTTCTAAGGCAAAACAGCAGCATGCAAACCTCTCTTTAGCTGACACCATGGTGAAAAAGAGAATGGTCTTCACCATCAATCACCTTTTCTAGTAACAGGACACCCAGGAGTCATCTAGTTGGTTTTAGAAACCCCCCTCTACCAATTTTTTGGTAAAAATTAAAAAATTCTTAACTATATTTCTCTCCAGGAAGGAAACTACTTCGTATGGGAAAGTTTTACAATGACAAAAGTTGACAAAATTCTGCTTTTTGAAGGTGACATACAGAGAAACGACCTGAGGTGAAATTCTGTTAGGCCGCGATGCTCCATCATACAAAACCCCTCCTCTAAGTAAAATGGTTTGGTGGTGATAGAATAAAAATCAGTGTGAACACTTCTCATTTGATTGAGGAGGCCTCTGGGATAAAAACAATGGCTATCAAGGAAAAATAGCACCAGTCATGAACACTCCATCATCTAGAGCAAACATTTCACCCTCACAGCTAAAACTGTTTGAAAACTCTAAGCTACAAACTAACTTCGAAACGACAGAGAACAAAGGACATGTCGACTACACACTACATTAACTTAGATCATCTTTTATGGATTCTTTTTTTGTTGCTACAAACATTATTGCACATGATGACCCATCCCTGCAACCAGATGGCAGATGAACGATTTCAACAAAGAAAGAAACAAGGACACGAGACATATTTGTGGTCTTTCCAGGAACCTTTCACAACCTTCACATTTAACAGTCATAACTAGGAAAGCAACAAGTTGGAAATTAGAGCTGAGGCATATACCCGTATTTGACCCACTTATCAACTCCTCTAGGATACAGAGAGCTGTATCTACTCTTTTTGGTCCCTGACATAAGGAGTGAAGTAAAAAAAAAGAAGGCAGGGATGTGTGTTACCGGTTCGCTGGGTTTACTAGCTTCCAACCAGGAGGCTCACAGCTGGAGTTCTTCATGCGCGACCTACTATGGCTTCACATAAGAGTTAAATAAAAACAACTAAGAAACATTGTGAAATGGAGCAGGACACAGAGCAAAGGCGGTTTTCTTAGTGCAAGTCTATTCTTCCTTCTGTTGCATTACTATGTGCATTTTAGGGCATTGAAATGCACCTCCGTCAGGGTGGGCACTAGGCCCAGCGCCACAGTCCCAGTGCCTTCATGGCCACCTCGCTCTTCCTCCTCCAGCCCCGTCCCACCCACTTGTCAGCCACAGTGTGAGTCCTGTGAATTTTGTTGGGCTCTGTTTCATTGTCATCCACATCGGAGTGAAATCATCCTGTACTTTGCTCTTTGTTTCTGGCTGATTTTGCTTAACATGATCCCATCCAGTTCGATCCAGGCTGAGCAAATGCTTTTTCAAGGTTTTTGAGTTGACATTGTGTAGAGTGATGAGCTTTTAGCAAGCACAGAAGGAATGTAGCTATAGAAATTAAATACATGCACATATATACTAAATAATCTCCCAACAACATCATCAAAAATCTTTCCAATCCATGAGCATCCTCAAAACAGCCTTGATAAACAGAGGAGACTATTAGCTTCGGGGAAGCGTCCATAGTCAGAGGTCAGGAGACAGGAACTTGGTACAGCAAAGTCAGGTTCTGATCGCAGTTAATTTATAGTTTGCTTCGACTAATGAGGCAAGTGTGTGCACTCAGATTTATATGTGATTTATCCCATCAGCTTATTTCATGAAAATCCGCATCTTTCATCAAATTAACCTAATATGTGCATTATTCTTAAAAACACATGAAAGAATATCTAATTTCTTGCCACATATGGAAAAGGTTTAAACAAAAAACTACACTGATTCCAGTGTTAGCCACAAAATTTGTGTAATCACAACTTTATGTAAGGAAACAGTCATTCGTAGGTCTGTTGAGTAAATGGACAGTCTGCTTTTAGACATGAAATAGAAACCAACAAAAATAAACTCCTCTCTTACTAATGTTCTCACCATTAGGTGATGTATTAGTTTGAATGAAAAACTTACACACTCACAGAAAAAAAAAATCAATAGTAAAAGACTGGCAATTGAATGTATTTCAGCCCGCAGTGGACAGAAATAAATTCTCTAGTAGTAAAGTTGTAGCTATGGAGTGAAATTCAATAAAGACGAGATTCCTCAAGAACAACTGCTTAAAAATATCCAAATATAGGAAATAGACTGGCTCGGCAAAAATCCGACTCAAGGTCTTACTTGAGGTAAGAGAGGTTGCTAATACAAAGTGAATCATGGTGCAAAAACGTAACAGAAATAAACAGGAAGCTAAAGAAGACGCATGAATTATGCCGGAAATGTTTCTGTTAGCTTCCGATGACTAATAATCTTCGTTTTCTTCATGAAATAAGAGCAAGGAATTCCCAGGACAGTCTTGTTTTCTCCTTACCTACTGAGAGGCAAACCTCTTCCCCTGGCTCTGTTCTTCCTTCTTCAGTTCTCACTGAAGTTCCCTTCCTAGACCCTGCCATTGCCTAGGGGATTCCTTGATGGCTTCCAACCAGTATCTCCACTTCCTCACATGTTTTCATTGGAAATGTTTCAGTCTCAACAGAAGCCTGGCTTTCGTTGAGGATGTTCCTAACCTCTCTCTGATCTTCTGTGAGCAGGGCGGTGTGCACGTTCCGTGTCTCCTCAAGCTCCTCTTAGAATACTGTGCCATCATCACTCAGCAGCAGCGTCTCTGAAGTCTACTCCTCTCTGCCTGTCATCACCAACCTTGGCCGTTCCCTTACTTTTCTCAATGACTTTCCTATTCAGCATTTAATGTCCTGCCATCACCTTGGCCATTGTCCATACTCATGTTTCTTCCAGCATCTTGACTTCATGGTTCTTAGATCATTTCTTCCTTTTTTTTTTTTTTTAAAGGAAAGATATAGGCAGGCACGAAGGCGAGTAGGCAGGCAGGCAGGGAGAGGAGGAAACAGCATTTTTCTGTTTGTTTAGTTGTTCATCTCGGTTGTCCTCCCCAGGCTTGGGATGTGAACCCGGGTCCTCGGGATGTATGTGGACTCTGCTAAGCCACAGGCAGTATATCAGGTACACGTTCACTTTCTCTACTCTTGAGAAGTTTAACTTTTAGCACTTGAAATTTCATCCTTTCTCAAGAGTTCAACTTTCAGACATCTCTCTTTGATCACAACTATGAGCTTTCTATTTTTTTCCTACCTCACATTCCCTTTATGTCACTTTCATTCTTGGTGTAACTCTCTTTTCTTGAACCCTTCCATTTTCTTGAATCCTAGCTATTAAGCTCTTATGCCTGTAAGTGGCTTAATCTGTTTCCCTTTCTAACCTTCCACTGCTTCGATGGTAATTTCAATAACACATCTCAAGAACCACCGAATAGAGCATTACAGTAGCCCCGTGATCAGTCACCAACTATACATGTCCTCTGTTCCTACCAGTAAAGTATCGTGGCTGAAATAAAATTATAAAACCGTGTTCACTGCATGAAAGCTTTCATTCTTTAATTTCAAATGGTGTCTCACTACTGCTAGAAAACACACAATTTCTTTCCTGGTATTCCCTATCATTTCTCATAGCTCTTTTGCCTTTTTCATTCTTTCTAATCTCATCTGGACCCCAACTGTCTTTCCTCTCTCAGCGGATGCCTTCACAGCAAACTTCACTGGTAACACTGTCTGTGGATTTGGAGCCTCGATTTTCCTTGACCATGGCTTTTCCTTTTTAACCACTGCTTCGGAGGGGGAAATATTCATCCTATATTCAGAGGAAGGACTCATAGGGATTACAGTCATCCCTCACCTACCGCGGGAGTTATGTGCCAGAGACCCCACAATAGGTGAAAATCCGCAAAGCAGCAGCGTTATAATTTATTATTTACATATCTTTTAAGGCTTTATAAACTCTTCCTTCTCTCCTATAAACCCTTCCCACACTCTTATTAACCTTTCCCACACTCTTACACTTTCTACACTCTTAAACCTGTGTAATTTTAACAACATATAAAATTCTATGTGGGTAGTCACTAGTGAAGTAGACTTAGACCACAAAATCCCACCATATAGCGAAAATTCCATGATACAGAATTAGATGTTTTTTTAAAAACCCGCGATAAGTGAACCGCGATATAGCCGAGGGACGACTGTATATAGTAAATACTAGTCTTTAAAATATTTGACTTGTTTTTGGATCTAAAATTAAAAATTGCCTTCTTTGTGTCATTTTTCAGTCTCACATCTGAGAAGTGCAATGAAAGAAATGGGAGTTTGGCTTGGGGAGTGGGTGTGTTAGAAGGGACTATGAAAGAGCAGAATCATTTTGGAGAACAGGGCATTTTCCAGGGAGAGCTTTCTAGAATGAGTCCTTAAAAAAAAAATACAGATGAAACCCTGAAGTCACTGGCTTGCAGGAGAGGACCTGCAGCTGTGTTCTGTACTGAGTTCAGCTGCTGCTGTGTAGCTGGGAGCAGCCGTAAGGAAACTTAAGTGAGCTGCATGGAGGAGGGAGGATGGAAGAGACAGGATAGAAACATTTCTTTTAAACTAATACTCTAATTATAGAAGTAACAAATATTGTTGGAAAGTTGGAAAATCAGAACTAGTTCACCAGAAAACGTAATCTGCTCAAAACTGCACTCAGAACCACTGGTAAAAGTTCCATGTAGGGCCTCACTCCCTTTAAATACACATTTATTTTAGTTGGCTGAAGTGTTTTCTCTTTTCATACAATTAGTATTAAGCTGTTTGCATAATTTTTTTCTAGCCTTTTTTTGCTCAAGATTATATTGCTAATATTTTGACCTAAAAAAAAATACACACATTCATTATCTCTGAGCATACTGCTCATATGTGACTCTCACGAAAGAGCTGAGTTCCTCACCACTTTAAAAATAAAAGGTTCCCACGTGCACCCTGGTGGCCATGCGGTCTAATATACCTGGGAGCCATGCCACATATATCCCAAGGTCCTGGGTTCAAGACCTGGGACTGGGGGGAACCACCAATGTGAATAACTAAATAAAAAACAAATACATAAAGCTCTTCTTCCTCCTCACCTTCATTCCTGCCTGTACTTTTCCTTTAAAAATAAATAAATAAATAAATAAATGGCTCCCTATCCAGTAGGGACTCTTTCTTCCAACTCACTTTGTAATCCTCCATAGAGCTCTCCTACAAACTTAGGCAAGATGAGATGAAAATACGGAAAAAGCATTACATCATTATGTACTCTTTTATGGAAAGCACCTAATATTTGAGACGTACATATGGTATTTCTTGTCAGTTATCTATAGGAGATCTGCAAGTATTTCCAGTTATATTTTAAATACCATATAAGACTACTCACCATAAAAATAAGGACCCAATTTTTTTCTGAGTGTAACTGAAACATTACCTTTGCCAACACACACTAGCAGAGCAAAACATAATTATCCTAATATCTCAGAATGTGACACTGTATCAGAGCCAGTTTTCACATGAAAAAAACCATGAGGAAGAGCATGTCAAAATGTTATTTTTTAGTTCAAAGTTTCATACTTCAGGAAGTTCCTTGATTGGACTTTCCATTTCAGGGAGGGGCTGTTTTCAACCTGATCCAAGAGCAACACCGCCAGTGCAGTCGGACCACGCTGTGTTTACGAAGAGCCCTTGTCCATATAACCAGATACTTCAGAATCGGGGCCAGGATTGTGTCTGCCCGCCTTATTTATCATTCTTCAGTGTGTTTGGGACGCGCACGTGTGTGTGAGCGCACATACATGAGATTTTATGACAAACTGATAAAGTTGTGTTCTGCCCTATTTTTTTCCCCTAACACTGTGAAGACCCCTCTGGCTTCACGGTTTACACATGCACTATTCCTAAATTGCTTTGTCACTTGATTAGACTAGCACATAATAAAAACCATTTAACCACAAATGGGAGCTGGTGCCTATGAAGTTTTCAAAAGCAAAAGCAAATGGCTTATCTTCCGCACTTCATCAAATTGGGAAGAGAAGGCATGCAGATGGCACGGATCCGAAATCAAAGACTGGTTGTTCTTCTGCAGCCCTTGTGTGATGTTAGAAGATGTATTCAATTGTGTGTGTATGTTCTTGCCAATGGGAGCTTAGAGACCACTGGATTATAGATTATTCAAAGGTGATGCTTTTCTCTTTTTCCTCTGTTTCCTCAGATGCTTGGTTAATAGTGAGAACATGAAAAGTGTGCTAGATTTTTAAAATACATTTACGTACTTTCTGGACCTTTTTGCAACTGCTTGATTATAACTCTTTGACCTCGGTTATTTATTTTGGCCCAAATTGTTTGCCTCATCTTTTTTCTACCTTTGTATGTATGTACATGCATATGTGTGTGTTTTCATATCTGCTAGGTAATGCTTATACTAGAGTTGAGGAAACCATTTGTTTTCTAGTGTGAAAGAGTAATTTAGTGAGATCTTGAACCCTAACTAGTAGAGGTTAAAGGATGAAAAATGTTCAACTTTCCAGATTATACTGAGCAGGCCACCTACTGAAATCTGAGCAGCAGTCCAAAGCAAACAGGACAGGGAGCAGCAGAGGAGCTCTCTGACAGGGGAGTTAACACGCCAAGCACCTACACCTCGAAACAGGAGTTTGGTTAGATGGTGGCTACCTGACATTGCAAGTATGAACTGGAGTGTGAAAATGTCTTCCTCCACCTCCCAATCTCTCCTTTTCTCCAGTGTCTCACCGTCAGAGGTGAACCCCAGGGGGACACAGGACAAACGAGGTAGGAGTTGAAAGGGTCCCCAAATTAAGTAACTTGGTCGATGAACTTTTTAAAGGTAGGTCTATATCACTCTAATGTTTCCTATTTGTTCAGTTTATAAGATAGATGTCAGTTGGAAAAGTATGGCCAGTGGGGAGACTCTGGAACTGGAGGGGCTGAGAATGAAAAGTCCCACAGTCCAGAGAGATACAAAGTGCAGCAGGAAAAATGAAACTTTGCTAAACGTGGGGGAATCTGCTCATGTTCACTCATTTAAAAGTGCTTTGGAGCACCGATGAGTGCTCAGGCCCCAAGGGAGGTCCAGGGGAAAGCGCTGACAATGAAAGCCACAGGCCCTGCTCTCAAACACACTAACACCAGGGGGAAAACAGTACACAAACCCAAATGCAAGTAAGAAGCTCTTAGCAATAATTACAGGCTAAGTACAGTCACTGAAGAGGATGACTAACTGGCGAATGCTGGTGACCACTGTCAACTGGGTGGCCAGGGCAGGTGGTGACATTAAGTCAAGATGTGAGACCAGATGGAGCCAGTCATCAGTAGCAGGAGAACATTCCAGGAAGCAGAACATTCCAGAGACTACGCAAGGGAATAGTTTATGCTTAAATCCGTGTCTAGGAGCGTGGAGGGAAAACACAAGACAGTTCTCTGGTGCTACATTGATGCCGATGTAGCTTCACTTTGTCCATCAAGAACTGGACTGAGGTGACATACAAATCCCTCCTTCCTTAGCGTGGATGAGCTTCTAGAGCAGGCTGCTCCCTCGACACAGGAATTACAAACACAGCTCGGTGTCTCAGAGTGGGAGTGAGGAGAGGAGGAAGACAGGAGCCAGGTAGTTTAATGCAATGATTTCCAGAAGCCTGATTCTACCTGAAGCCATTTAACCCTTTAAAGACAGAAATAAAGATACTGTATTTTTCTTGAGAGGCTGGGGTAGGGGGCAGTAGGAAGAGGAGGGGCAGAAGCTTAGATCCATATCTACTGCAGCTGTTGGTGGAGCACATAACATTTTTAAACGTTTCAGTACCAGGTGATGTGTGCATTCCTGGCACTCAAGTGACAAATACACATAATTTTCTGCTGACATGTCCTGTCTCTGGTTGCAGGGACTTGCTCATTGGCTTCCCCCGCACCCCTGTAAGTAATAAGTAATTGCCCTTCGGACTTCTTAATTTGCTTCTTCCATAGGTTACAAGTCTACCTCCCTCTCCCGAGACAGGAAGAATATTTAAAAAGAAAGAAACGGGGTCTGTAAACATCACAGCATTGTTACCTATGTATTGTTTGTTCTAATTTATGAGACGAGTTAGTGGGAAAACCAATGCTTTGCAACTCACCCACGCAACCTGATGTTCACTCCTAAGTGTCCTTCCATGGTGTATTCCTGGGGATCCCATGAACAGCCACCTCTGAAAGACTGTTTTGTCAGGAGTAAAGAGAAGCAGGGATTCCGTTTCCTATGCACGCACTGCGCCCTGTGTTTACGACGTCCTGGCACCATGTGCACACGTGCGCCGTGGGCAGCAGACTTACCCGGTGTCCTTCGAACACGGAAATAACAGCTCACGAGTTCTGATTGCTTCATCTTCTTCTCTGATAAGAAATACGATTTAGGGGGAGTAGGTGGGCAAACCAGGAATAGAAGATCAATTATATGCTGAAGGACAGACGTGGACTGTGGGTACTGAACTTAATATATTATGTACAGATGTGGATTTATAATATAACAAGGCAATGTTCCTTCAGCAGCTTTTTTAAAGGGAAATATGATGGCACACCCTGGTGGAATAGTGGTGAGATCAATCACCTCCGAAGGCACACAGGCCACATACCCTGGGTTTCAATCCCGGGTCCAGGGAGGAAACAACCAGTGTGAACAACTAAAGAAAAAAGCTTCTTCCTCCTCCTTCTACTGCCTGTACCTTTCCTTAAAAAAAAAAAAAAAAAAAAGGGAAATACGATTTAAGCACCATGCTGTCTCTTGTCTTTGTACTGTGATCAAAGATAATGCGTGTCAGACACTGAGTCACACAGATAACTCTATGAATCTTTTCTTGGACAATGTCTTGTCCCCCAGTGTGGGGAGGACTCATAAGTCCGCTGTGCATACACCTGGAACTTACTGAACCACTGATCTTAACTGTGTTTACCTTTACACTTGAGAGACGGTGCCAGGGAGGCAGACACTGAAGGGAGAGTTGCCAAGACACTGAGTGTGGAAACACCCTGGGGACCCTGGGGACCCGAGCAGGATTTCCGCTGACCAGGGAGGTCGTCTGGCCTTAGTTATAGGAAAGACTTCAGGACATTTCTCTTTTCACTTGAGTCTTGACTTTTTTTCTTACCGATTACTATTGGAGAGAAAAATTGCCAAGTGATTGTCATTGTGAAAAGGATTTTTTTTTTTAGAAATCAGAAAAAAATCATTTTCAGGTTAATTTATTGCAAGAATAAACAATTAATTCCTATTATTTGCTACCTTCTAATTGTCTCATAATTAAAAAAAATATTTACTGAGGTAACTTTGATTTTTTATAAAATAATATAAACCCATATATACAGGTTCCCCATTTGCCTATTTGTTTTATGATGAATGAAATGCCAGAATGCCCCCCAAATATAAGTCTCTTACTTTATGAAAGGGAGCAAAATCATGGGCAGCTAAAAAAAAAGATTAGAATGAGTCTCAGTTTTTCGCTTCTAAATAAAAGGCAAAAATCTCATCCGCCCCCCCCACCCCTCCCACCCCCGCCCTGGCAATGTGTGAAAAGAAATATGCAGATGTGTGAAAAGAATTTTACTTGGCAGTTACGTATAGTCATTATAGATACCACTCTGAATGACTTGCAAATGTCAGCCAATCCTGTCAGTGGATACACCTTGTTCAATCATGAGCACACCTTTTAAGAAGAGATTGTGATAACAAAGGAACGGAAGACCTACGACCAAACCAACAGCGCTGGTGACTCTGAGGGGGACTTGGATGAGGAAGACTTGGAAGAGGGTAACTTTTCTTGAAGCACACTGCTGTCTGCTTCGCCACATCGAGCGCGCATCTATTCTGTAACTAGAGCAGCTTCTGCGGCAAACAGTATGGCGGTCTCAGCAACCCCACTTGCGGGTATTTATGGGAAGAAAACAAAAACACTCACCCGAAGAGCTATCTGCACCCTCCTTTTCACTGCAGCATTATTTACAATAGCCGAGATATGGCAGCGACCTCAGTGTCCACTGATGGAAGGAAGGACACAGAAAGAAACTGGTACAGCTCTTCAGTCAGTGTGATCTCTACCAGGGTTGTGGTCAAGCTCTGCTTTTCCTTAAATGTGCTCACAAAGGGCGGGGAAACCCTCTTTAAATAGACTTTAAACACTAAAGACCATTTTTCATGTATCTAAAGTAATATTGGAAATCTGACTAATATGCAAGTCATGATGTCACTCTTCAGACTTGTGCTTCAGCTGCTCCTCCTCTTGGTCACCACAGGCTGGCTGTGTCCATCTGTGTAGACACGCCGCACCCCCAGCACGCACACTGACTTCCCTGTAAAGGGGAGCTAAAGAGAACCCCAAAGAGCTGGCGAAACTCCTGAGATAAGGACTGTAAGTGCCTGTTAACAGCTCGTCATGTTTGCTCTCCTGTGATTTATAGCCTATTTATGACAGTTGGTAAACACTTCACTTAATCGAGAAAGAACACAGCCATTAAACATTCTTTCCTCTCACAGACAGCAGATCCTTATTCATGAAAAGCCCTGCAAACAGACATATTCAAAATGCAAAGGTAAAAGCAGTCAGGGTGGGGATTAGTTTTATGGGCGGAAGCTAAAGAGTGTGTCTCTCTTAACGTTGCAGGATGGAGCTCACTGGGCCTGTTCAGCATCTCCAGGGAGCTGGAGTCCACGTGGGAAATACGCACCCAGCAGCCTTCACACTAAGGCAGGTCCTTGAGTGACGCTGTTTTGTTGGAATAAATGTTGGCCTGGATTTCTTTTTTCTCTCATCAAAGTTATAGTGAAATGACATTTAGCCAAACAACATTATCTGAGGACCTGGGTGTGTTATACACTCTTTTTTATTAAGGTCGCAGTTTCCAAGAACCTATCGATGGTGTTAAGTCAGAACTTACTCTGTTGTCCACCGCTTGACACCCAAGCCCGGACAGAACACAAGACTGATGGCAGGGCAGTAAGAGATTTTTGAAACTGCAACACAGGATGGCCCAGGTGTTTACTTTTACACACTTATCTGTCCATTTATTCACTTCGGGTGTTCGTTTGGCTCATTTGTTATTTGATTGGTGTAATAATGCTCATGAAATCCCTCAGTAAACAATAAAGCGATGTACAAATGCAAGATGCTCTAACCTAAATAAGTTCTAACATTTCTAATTAACTGATAACAGAGAGAAGAGAAGAAACTCTTCAGTACTAAGGAGACAAAGAGTAACATTTATCCTACGGGTAGCCTTCCTACCCCAAATCAAAAGCATCAGACATTGCAGAGACCTAGAAGAGAATTTCCTGGATTATGGTGAACTCATTTTCATGGAAATGTGACCTTGTAGATTACGTCTACATTTTACAGGATGCTGACATTTCCAGAGGCCTCTACCCGGCAGTAATTCAAGGTCTGTTATGCTGTGATAGAACCTTCTGAGTGCCATGATTTCTGCCTCCCTCTGACACTGTAATGGCTCCATTCATAACAGCTCTCTGCTGTGCGGTGCCAATGGAAACAGCTCACACAAGGCTTATCATCTTAAGAAAACAACGGGAATGAAATGTGAAGGTGGGATGGATGGAAATGTGCGGTTCCGGGGAATTTCAAAGCCAAGTGGGCCACGTTGGGAAGGACACTCTGCTTCCCGACCCGCCGGCCTCTCTCCGGCTTCATACCTCCCCAGCTTCTGCACGCTGAATTTCCACCCTCACTCTTTCACCTTCTCGTGTTTATCCCTATCGGATTTCCACACAGATTCTGAAATGCAGACCATTTGGAAACACTTTTAAAGAGCTCAAAGCACGCCCCCTTTCCCATCAGCTCTGGGGAGAGGCGATGTCCTTGCTATGTGCTGGAAGGCCACAGCAAGCACAGATATTTTCACAGCTGAAACCAGTTACAGCTTTGTAGCGACGGGCACATTTAACCAAGCTTCTCATTCATGTTTTTGTTTTTTTTTTTTTTTTAAAATAAAGATAGCTTTTATAGTTTTGAAGGGCCCCATGTGATAGCAAAGTCACATCAGCCAGGGACAACCTGCCTGCACAAAGGGGCAACCTGCCACAGAGCTGAGTCCAGACGAAACATTTTTCTCCCGACCAGAGAGGCAATTTAGCAGGGGTATGGAAAGTATCAGGAAATCATGCAGCGATACTCACAGTTTGGGTTTGGCAAGCAGAGGTGGCGGCTCCTTAGTGGGTGAAAGCAGGGCAGCTGGTGTTGGGAGAGATTTATTACTGTTAGCTTTGCCGTTAATCAGTCCATTGACTTCGTGGCTAGGATGGACTCCATTCGTGGCTTCCCTCTCGGCCGCACTTAACTGCATTTGAAGGGCTGCCATGCTGAGGCCTAAGTCGGGACTGTTCACCTGCTGGATCTCAGCTGGTTTCTTTGACGCCAACTCAAAGGAACTTGCCTCCAAGACTGGAGGAGGAGGTGGGAAGTGCTGGAAGTGATCCTCAGTGGAATCTCCAGTGGAGTCAAAGCTACAGTTGTCCGTGTTGGCTAAGGAAGGGGGAAAGGGAAGGAAAAAAATAAGAAGTAAGAAGCGACCAGTGCAACAGTGATTTTCATATTGTCACAGCTCCTCTGGGCTGCCTGCTGTCCTGTTGGTTTGTTCGAGAAGAGGTGACTCTGCTATCTCATGTGATGCAGAAGCAAAGCTACTGGACGGTCTTGTCCTCCCAGCTGCTTTTGAGTGATGATCCCTGTTCCCTGAAAGACCCCACAAGGGGGGAAACCAGCTCCCTGTTCCGAAACGAATTTCAAACAAGAACAAAAGGTAGAACTTGGTTAAAAACATCAACGCAAACAAGATCAACTAGTCATATGCTTTGTCCTCTCACAGTTCAAACCAGGGACCTGACTGCACCTCTGACTTGCCTGCTACTGGCAAGAGGGCAAGCTCTACAGATGAGGCATGAGAAGCACTGGATATTCGTCCTATTTAAAGTAAAGGAAAGCAAAGCAAAGCATGCAGTCTCCGTGCAACGTCTAGTGATCTCAGAGATTTTTTCATGTCAGATGACTGGTCCAGCTGTCTGCAGCTCTGTCTGAGAAAGCTTGGTGCTGCTCTCAGTCGACCAGAAGCACCTGATGAGAGATCTTTTCTTTTTTGGATTCCTGCTTGGCCCGGAGCCCAGCAGAACTTCTAAGATGGACTAAAAACAAAAATGCATGGGAGGGTAAACTGAATTTGATTTGCCAAAACGTCTAATACCCCAAATACCTCTGGTTTGATTTGGCCGCTTCCAGATTAACCCCAGAGGAAAACAGGAAAGACGGCAAGCCCGTGTTAGCCACACAGACAGAGTGCAGCGTTCGGGTCATCGTTTGGAGACCTTGCCCTGCTGCTGTGTCCATCTGATGGCACCATTTTCAAGGCAACACAGACTCAAATTCTCGGATCCTTCCTGCTCTGTAGCTCCCACCATGACCTCGGAGGTTCCTTTTCACACGAATATATTCATTCATGTCCACTGCTTCCCCATGAAGCCAGAGGTGTTGTTTCCATGGACGAAAAAGCATTTAGGACTCCCGCTCTACTTCCCCAAAGCCAGTTTGGCTGTGCCTCTGCTGCCACCTAGCACCAGTTCTGACACGTCTCAAGTCTGATTCGCTTTTCTTCTCCAAGTCTACGTCCCACAGCCAACCACTCACGACCTGAGTCCCTGCTCCGTGCACTAGGTGCAGACCTGGTCAGAGACATTGGAACATTCACTGCAAAATAAACAAGGCCACAAAATAAGGCTAATTCATCAGAGTAGACAACAAAGTGGAAAAAAAAAAGAGAATGGAAACAGTTGTTTCTTAACACCTTCCCTCAGGGCAAGCTTCTGCGTTTTAAGAATTCCAGGTTGTTTGGAACATTGGTTCAAACCGTATAGAACGCGGCTTCCGTTTTCCGTGCCAGAATCGTCCTCCACGACCAACTCTGGTCTCTAAGGTCTTTATGGGTCATCCGAATCAGATCAGGCTTATCCCGTGTTACTTGCAGAAGTTCTAACAGTAGGTGTGACATGATTTATTTGGACATTTGTCTCCAGATCTCCTGTGCAGAACCCATGAGAATGACCACACCTGTGACTCAGAGGAGCCTTCTGGGGGGAGCAGAAGGTGCTGGGAACTCAGCTCGGTTGGCCCCACGTGTTCCTGCGGCTGCCCCCTCATCGTCCTCCACGGCCCACTCCTCCTCCCTGCAGGCCTTTCCTTTCCTGCCGACACTGATGGCTGGGACAGCACCCGAGTGGCACAGGCATGCGTAAGACTGAGGCCTCCTCAAGGGACAGCAGCTCCTGGAGGGGAACCGCCCCGAGTGCTGGGAAGCGAAGCCCGCCTCTCAGTCCTCCCATACCTGAGGTGACAAGCAGCTGCGCAGTGCTGGTGACAGAACCGTAATCATTTCTGGCCGAGCACGTGAAGATGCCGGCGTCTTCAGGGAAAGTCTCCGAGATCACGAGGGTACAGATCTCCTCTGGAAGGGAAGAGAGCGGAACTCATTAGTGTGAAACTACTAAGTTGCTGCAAAGTAGTCAGATGCTCTGCTTTTCAAAAAAAGCAGGTGAGTTTGCGGTGATGGTAGATTTGCTTTACAAGCGTTCACAACAGAATGTCTACATTTAATGTAGCAGTTTCAGCCTCGTGGCAAAAGCTTTGTCATCAGGCTCATCCTTTGTGACACTGGACAAGATCTGCCTCCATTGGCCTTGGTTTCCTTCTCTAGGAAGCGGGGATTGAACAGACTTAACGGGAATCTGTGAGGATGAAATGAGATGGCTGCTCGGTGTGAGGCTCTGTGCCGGGCGTGGGAGATGCCCAGCGGAAGCCCCAGCCGCCTCCCGTCTCGTTTCCTTGACTGCGTGTGGATGTTCTTTCAAACCTAACGGGGAGCTGCCTCTTACTTCTGTTGAACGGAAAAGCAATCAGTGGGGGAAAGTAAGTTTCTCTGAAATGAAGACCATGGGAAAAAAGAATGGAAGCTGTACATGTCTGGCCTGCAGTTCTTCAGAAGCTGCCACTGCTCACCGTGACGGTAGGGTGGACAGGGCTTCTAGAACCTGGACAGAGAGTCCTGCCACGTCTTGCCACGGTGAGGTTGGATTTCCAGGTTCTCCTCTGTAAAATGGAGACAGACGCCAGCTCTGCAGCTCTTACCAGATTGCAGGTGCAGCTATCAGCACTTAATACATTATCTTTAGCCCACATGTTGGCTTTATGCCATTTATTATTATTGGCCCATTTTACAGAAAGGAAGCTGAAGCCCCCTGAGGCCTACTGGCTCACTCGAGGTCACACAGCTCATCAGTGGTAAGATCAGAATTCAAATCAAGGCAGGCTCCAGACTGCAGTCCAAACACGCCCTAATCTTGTGATACGATAGACATTTGTACTTAAGGTTCTGCCTGGCACGTGCTAAATGCTGTGTGGCTAGTAAATGTTAGCTCTTACCCTTCAACAGAAACTACATGTGTGTTAATGATTTCTAAGTTGAATAATTGTCTATATCGTACCAGCAAAAAAAAATGATTATATTTGTAAATGTTCAGAAGACTGATATTTCTGATTTACAGAGACTCGTGGTTATTAACATCTTAAGTGAGCAGCAGAAGACCTTGCAGTGAAGATTTTTTTTTTTTGCAAAATGGGTAGTTATTCCCCCTCTGCCTCCCTGCCATTTGAAATGTGAGTCCGCCACTCCTTCCATCAAGTGGCAGTTTCTCCAGCCCTTGAAACTGATGCCGGACTTCAAGATGACCTCACTTAGAATGTGGAGTCTGGGGGTTGGTTCCAAGCCAAAGCCTCAAGGGTTCTCGCCTACTTTTGTTGGATCTCTTACAGCCTCCTGAAACCCTAGGTGAACGAGACCGCATTGACCAGCTGGAGGCAGCAGCCACGAGGAGCAGAGATAAGCCCAGCCAACAGAGACCAGCACAGACCAACTCATCCCAGCCTGTCTGGAGACTGACCACAGCCACGCAGGAGTCCTGCTGAGGCTGGCTGAGCCCGGAGAGGACCGCAGAGTGGCCTGGCCAGGCCGAGCCAGATGGCTGGCCCCCAGAAATGTGAAGCAGACAAGCCACTGCTGCTTCAAGCCACTCATTTCTGGGGTGCTGTACTGCGGGGGAAATGCCAACTGACACAGTGTGACCAAACACTTCTCTCCCTTCCGACCTTCTTCCCTGACAGTCCTCTAAGGGTACAGGCTTCAGAACTGCAGCAAATGCATCTTCTCTCAATTCAGCCATCCATAGTGAACATTAGCAAACTTAGCTCAGACACGTTTTATGTTAAAAAAAAAAAATGCATGAAACTAAGTACTAACTCTGGGTAAAAATGCTACCTTATGATAGTCTATTAAAAGGAACTTTAAATATCTCACTTTTGAAATAGAAATAAAACACATGCAAAAGTAAAATCAATGAATTATAAAATGAAAATTAGACACCTTTCTCTATAATTCAATTCCTCTATACCTAATATCTCTTAATAATTTCATTTCCCTGAGGTAAACTCCAAGATTTTATTGTATGATTCTAGAAAAAGAATGTATTTATTCCTTTCAAAATTTACCCAAGTATCTTCACTGTATGTAGTTCTTGATGGATATGAGAGTCAATTTTTTGTTTTTTAAAGAGACGAAGGAAGGGAAAGAGGAAGCACCATTTTAAAGGAAGAGAAGGGAACACTGCTGTTGAGTTTTGGTTGTTTTCCCTGACCCTGGTCATGAACTTTGAACCTTGGGCTTCACCTGGTCTATCCCTAGCAGCCGGCTTAGTGCCTGAGCTATGAGGAGGCCCAAATGTGTGTATTTTTGAATTACCAAGTAACACAGTCCACAGACATCACAAGTTTTATTCCATTCCCCGGTCATTGACTTTTATCCCTAAAATCTGGTCCCATCCCCAATTCTGATGATACCGATAATAATCTGGTTAACAGACAGAGATTTTTGTTAAAGGTTAAAAATGTAAGCATTCCCGTGTCAAAATGTTCTCCAGGAAAGATCTGGAGATCTGTGATTGTAAGCTTCATACAGGCAAACTAAAGCAGCTGCAGTTAGTGAGTTGGACTAGACCTGTGGATTTTCTAATCCATGTTCTTCAAGAGAGACATGTTTTACCCGCCCCAAAGTAAGATTACAATCTTTTAATTATGAGATTACAGATTTGAGGGCAGGAATTATGCATTATTTATCCTTTTATCTGTAGTGACAGAATAGTTCATATAGTCTCTTAAAAATACTTACATAAAGGGATGAATTCTCAAAGTTTCTAGAGGCCATTCATGGATGGAAATGCCAGATTTTATCTCTAAAAGCATCATTTTATAACCTTCCATTAACAAGTCCCTCCAGTCATTTAACCTATATTCCTTCCTCTTTCTTCAATGACAGATGATTTTTCTTACTGTTTAATATGGAAACTATTTGAGCAACTTCTGAGTGTATTTACTTTTATGGAACCTATCACAGGTAAGATTATCTCTGCTTACCTGTCTCAATCCACGCAGAGGCCCCTATCTCAAGATACATTGTGGGAATTGGGAAAACAACATGAGAGTATGGGGTAACTATGGTGTGCAATGTATATTCAGCTATTCTGATATGTTTAAGTCAGCGCTTTTTGTTGGTGGTAAACTTAATGTATTGTCTTACAGATGCTGATTTATGATGCTGCATACTTTAAACCTGTTATCTTATACAGTTCTATTTAGATACATATGATGTAATTAATGTTCCTGCAATGAAACAAAAAAACCCCACAAATCTAAGAAAATGAAGAGACACTAGAATCTGGACTTCACTGTATCTAATCACTGTTTGTGTAGCATCATACCTAATACTGTTCAACTTCCAGAGGGCTCAAATACATGATCTCATTTGTCTTTAGAACAAACTGTTGAGATGAGCAAAACATATGTTTCTGTCCTGATTTTTAAAAATCAGATGAAGAAACTAATTTAAAGAGGAAGTGATTTATCATACCTAACAGATATCTGGGGGCAGTGCCAAGAAATGAGCTGAACTTTCTAACATCTACTTTAATTTCCTGTCTAACTGTGCTGGTATAGGACTATTAATAAATAAAAAATATGATACCATACTTAGATAAAAATTTTTAAAAAATGAAGAAAATATACAGGGCAGAAAAAGTAATTTACAATAGAATAGGCACCAGTATTACACTAGTTTTATTTCTATCCTATATTTAACCCGACAGACCATCCACGATCTAGATGTAACTATTATTTATGCTTCTGTTTGTTCCTGAGCTCCTCAATAACACCGGGCTACTCAGGAGAGGGTGCTTTATAAGACTGGGTAGAGAGTATTATTTCTTTTTAACACTGACTATTTTATGACAGTGTTTTCCAAACCTGTTGGGTGGTAAGTGCCACTGGGTACTTGTAAATATGTTGATTACCTTTCACTCTCCTCTCCCCTGGGGATCCCCAGGCAGTAGACCCACATTGAGCCAAGAATTTTGTTTTGTAATACGCACTTTTCAGATCACTTTTGTCCTCAGGAAGAGTATGGAAAACTGTCTTAAAAATGAATTTCAAACATTGTTGATTGACATTCACAGAAAGAAGGGCGTTCTATGCTTGACCTAGTCTTATGTTTAGATACAAATAGACACATAGCAGAAATAAAAGATTTCACAAAACAATACATAAAGTTATTTTATGACATGTACTGTTTTGCAGTCTATTTTATTTTAAAATAATAATAGCAGTCATCTACATTCATGGGTCACGATGAGCAGTTTAAAACCACTGCCCTACAGGACCTAGCATGGTCCTGGCTTAATAGCACTGAATCCTGAACAGAAGTGATTGTCATATTAAGAAAAGAATTTTCAAGTAAAGGAGTGAGAGATACTAATACATTCAAAGCAGACAGTTAACACCTAACTATAAAGTGCACTGAACAGAAGGAACACAACAGAATAGCAGAGAACATGAGGCAATCCTGTGTTTTTGACTGTCTTAGACAGGGCTTGGCTTTCCAACTAAAAAGGAAAAAAAGTATGGAAATAATTCAAGTGGGAGCATCACATGAGGAAAATTACTTGGAAAGTGGGATTATCAAGGAAGGTACAAGGGATTGGGAATTTATTTAACCTAATCCCTAACTTCTTCAGGTGAGGTCCAAAGGATTCTCTCAAGATCAGGGCTAAATAATATTCAAGCCAAAACGTGCAGGTAGGCATACTGCATCCCACATACATATTCTTCTTCTTTTTTAACTTTTTTGTTTTTTAAAAGGGATGGTGCAGGCAGGAACGAAGACAAGAAGGCAGGCAGGAAGAAGTACTTTTATTTACTTTAGTTGCGCATCTTGGGTGCTCCCCTTATCCCGGGACATGAACCCAGGTCATTGGGATGGATGTGGACTACATCTGGCTGGAGGTGGCAGAAACAACTACTACTCCACCAAAGTACACTTTATGCTCTTTCTCTAGAGCACGAAGTGTCTCTAGTTGTTCTATATTTTCCCTAGTTCAAGATATAAGGAATTCAATGTAAAATGAGATAAAGAAAGGTTGAAGCTGGAAAACAAGAAGTTTCCAGAATCTGGACATTTTAATTACTTCACTATGCAAAGAATTCACTAAACATTCATTGGCACAAGGAGATGGGCTGTGCGTCTTCTAAGAGAAAAGAGACACTGGAGAAGGATATAAGCGCAATCAAAAGTACACTATATTATGAACATGCTGGTAACAGAAAAAAGGAACAGCCTAAACTTACATGATTTAGGGGGGAAACCCTCACATACCAGCTGCCCTCTGAAAGGTGGGCACCAGGCAGAGGTAGGGTCACCTATGTCCCTCTTAGAAGATGCTTCTAGGAGACCTAAAGCCCTCCCGACTTTCAACAGCACCCGTGTGCTTCCTGTCTCCATCCTGGTCCATCTTCCAGGACACAGTGCTTTGCTCTCAACCTTGGATAATTTACAATCTGGAAAGATGGAGACATTAGAAAAGTGCCAACTGCCAATGAAAGGCCTGTGATTGCTTTATAAACACAGCCATAATTCTGTGCCTTGAAACCTACATTTAAAACCATTTTCAAACTACATCAAACTGAAAAGCTTCTGCACATGAAACAAATGATCATCAAAATGAAGACATTCTACTGACTGGGAGAAGATATTTTTTGCACATCATACATCTGAAAAGGGGTTAGTATCCACAACATATAAAGAACTCAGAAAACTCAACAACAGAAAAGCAAACATTCTAATCAAAAATGGTCAGGAAATATGAACAGATATTTCACTAAAGAAGATACACAGATCTCCAAACAGGCACATGAAAAGAGGGTCTCTCTCGTTATTAGGGAAATGCAAATCAAAACAACACTGAGATTATCACTCATACATGTAAGAACGGCTATTATCCGAAACCTGAAACATCAAGTGTTGGAGAGGGTGTGGAGAAAAGAGAACCCTTATCCACTATTGGTAGGAGTGCAAATTAGTGCAACCATTATGGAAAGTTGTGTGGAGACTCCTCAAAAATTTGAGAAACAAATTCCATATGATCCTATTATTCTACTTCTGGATATTTACCACCAAATAGAACAACACTAATTTAAAGAGTGATATACACACTGGCCCCATGTTCACTGAAGCACTGTTTGCAATAGTCAAGGATCACAAACATTGCAAAAGTCAAGAATCACAAACAACCTAACTGTCCCTCAACAGACGAATGGTTAATGAAGACATCGTAGCGCAGGCCCTGGTGGCTCAGGTGGTAAGTCCATGCCTGGGGTGGAGTCCTACAGCTGAAGGAGCAGGGTTCTCAACTTGGGGCTGGGGGACAACTAAAATGAACAACTAAATAAATGAAATGCTTCTTCCTCTTCTCTCTTGCTTCCTTCTTGCTGCTTCTCTTCCTCTTAACAAAATAAAAAAAGATGTGGTACACACACACACACACACACACACACACACACACACACTGGAATACTATTCAGCTGTTAAAAAGATAAACTCCTGAATCCTGCCATCTGTGACAGCGTGGAAACAACTAGAGGGGATTATGTTAGAGGAAAGAAGTCAGCAGGAGAAATATACAGTGAATGATCTCACTCATTTATGGAATATAAAGAAACAAAGCAATCAGACAAAACCAAACAAACACTAACCCCTGGATCTTGACAACAGAAGTGAGGTTACCAGGGGGAAGAGGAGGCAGATGGCAGAGAGCAGGGGTATAAGGTAGTGGGGGCCAATGGGCAGTGGTGGAGGGACCACAGAAATTTGGTGGTGGGTGTGATATGCTGTCATATATTTGATGAAGAGTGAACTGTACTCTAAAATTTACAATCGCTTTCTAAATCAAACTTACCCTAATTTAAAAAAAAACAAAGAAAAACTCTCTAGATAAAATCTTATCTAGCAGAGATGATACCAAGTGGCTGTGGAGTGCAGACCTTGACTATTTTCAGAGGTCCTTATGTTTCCTAAGGTGTGTGGGGTTTTAGTTATGCCATTTCAGAAAACAAGACGTTTTGAGAATGAAATGTGATCATCCCCCAATCTTCCACGACGTTGAAAATAAATGAAAAAAACCTTAATGCATTCACAAAGCCCCAAGTGATCAGGTCCCTGTTTTCTCGGCAGATTTATTTTGTGTCTCTCGTCATCTTTGGTTCTGAGCTATGGACACGCGGGGCAGCTCCTGGAGAAGGCACATCCCTTCGGGTTCCTCAGCCCTCATCTGGATCATCTGGAAAGTCTTAGCACTCTCCTACCCAGCCATGTATTTCCAACTTAACACTGCTTTCTCAGAAAATCCTTTCTTGATTAGACTTGGTCAGATCCAACACCCCTACATGATTTCAGGGTGTCAGACTCTCTTTGGAGACTTCTATAATTAAGTTATCCATATCCTACTGTAATTAAATTAGCCGCTGTGTAATTGGTTTGTTAGCTGCCGGTTTCTGACTGGAGTACAGGCCCTGTGTGAACAGAACGTATTTGTTCTGTTCCTGGAAGTACCCAGCATCTCTTACATTGCAAACTTTCCACAAACATTTTTGAGTGAATATATGGATGAAATTCAGACGGAGGGGAAGAGAAAGTAAACATTTGCTTTTCAAAAGACTGTTTTCTAAAAAAGTTCTCATAAGAATGAGAATGTGTTGCTCAAATCTGATTAAACAAAACTCACTTTATACACTACACACAGATATACTTCTATTGCATAAAATAAGGTGTCGCCAGGTATTGAGCTGATAGTGAAAAGCACATCAAAGAAAGGTTCTCTAACCTTACTGAACAAAAATGGGGAAAAAAGCATTGGGATATTCTTTTGGTTATCTTCCCACATCGCTATGTATCCATGATTATTTTTCTAGATAAAATTTTAATCTAATATCCTAAGGGTGGCTCAGCTTTTCTTCTCTTGGAAACTTTTCTCCAAGAGTGGCATTAGGTTCACATTTTGTTGAAAAAAGCACCACAGCCCATCTGGTTCTAACATTAGGAAAATGAAGAAAGCCACAAGGAAACACGATGAGCCAGGTCGTAATATTGTATTTTCATCTGGTAGCATCTTACTTGACCTGAGACCGTTGGGACATCTGTAAAATACATCTTGATGACGAATGGAAAGGAAATGACCATATATGTCAAATAAAGAGAGTTCAAAGCTTCCTTATCCACCTCAAAAACTGTCTCCAGCATCAATGGAAAAATTTAAGGAATTAACTACTCTAATTATGGTCCATTTTAATCAAATTTCCTAAGTGAAAGGCTTTGATTTGAGGGCATATGAAAATACTGAGTCAGAAACTGCTATTACTAGTGATAAATTCTGATTTTTATCATTATCAAAACATTACTTAATCACTTCAATATCTCCCAAAAGTCAATCCTGAATTTCATTCAAGCTCTTAGACATACTTAAACCTTAGGTAAACACAAACAAAATCATTTTGTTTGCAGAAACTCATAAAATGATGAGGTAGTAAGGCTATTACTTGGATAATAAGGGCATATAAGCCTTGAGTAATAAGGAGACATTTTCTAGAACGTGTTCCTTCACAGCTTTTTGTTGGGGCGGGGATACTGAAGAGTCCATCTGTGACTAAAAGAAATCCAGCTTCTACCTTCCAAACCACATGGTTTGGCGAACACAAGTGATAAAACAGAACTCTGGGCTAAAATCAACAAGGCGAGATTCAGTGTAAGTAAATGCAAAACTTGTATAAATATTTATAAAGGCTTTTTAAAAATTGTGAGCTGTATTATATAGAGAGAAGTAGAGTTAAAATACATAGTCCAAGGAATAATCAGAAAATGAACCAGTGTGTATGCAACGCTGCCTAGGCCTTCCCCAATTGAATCCTTCTTCTCCTTTTGAGATCATGATTCCTTTGACTTTATGTGTGTGAATATATATGTAGGTATCCTTCAAACACATGCCCTTGGCTTTTAAAAAAGTGAATAAAGAGCACAAATCTTGTTGTGCAAAGAAAAGGTAACCTTGTCACTGTTAGGTAAAAAAAAAACCCAGGAATTTTCTTGGGGCATAAACTGGCTTCCACTTTTCTGGGGGTTTACAAAGGCACCCCTAGTGGCTAAGGGCATGAGTGAGTCCAGGAAACACAAAGCTGAACTCGGTGGGAAGTCTGATGGGGCTGAGAGCACAGAAGTAGCTGCCAGCAGGAAGAGTTGGTGGAGGGGGTGTCGCCATCTTTTATGTCCTGAAGTTCAACATGGCCGACTTCCAGATCCCAGCACCGGATAAATCCGAACACTTCTGGGCAGGCTGAAGGGCGTGTTCTCAGCAGATCCAGGAGGCAAAGCAGGGTGGGGAGAGCAGCCAGGCCACGTACACACAAGAATCTGGGTCAGCCTTACCACTCTGCCATTCTGTCATCAGGGTGACAGACAGAGCTGTGGGAATGAGCTCTTTGTGATGAGAGCCTCAGTATGTCTGTCTCATGAGTCACACAGCTCCGGTCTGGACTTGTCCTCCACTGCAGAGGCACAGCTGTTCCCCTCTAGGGGTCTCCTCTGCCTCTGGCCTGTGTTTGCTCTCCTACACCCCACCTCTTGCACTTTCTGGGTCAGTTCTCTTGTGAGGAAGCACAGCCTACATAAAGGAGTTGTAGAGGGAAGTGGTGAGTTCTTGGAATCTAAAACGTGTTAACAACATCTTGCTATTGAATTGAAGATTTGGCTGGGTGCAGAGTTTCAGTTGGAGGTAATTTTATGTCAGAATTTTGAAGGCTCTGCTTCACTGTCTTTGCGTCTAGAGTGGCTGTTGAGAATCCCTGAGCCATTCCCCTCGTGGCAGTTTGTATGTGACCTGAAATTTTCTCCTGGACACATGTACAGCTGCTCCACAGAAAAAAAAAAAAAAAAAAAAAAAAATCAATCCTGGCTGACAAGGAACCAAATGATGATATTTGAGGAACTGATTCATGAGGCATCATTTTGTTTAAAGTTGCAGTTTTCAAGAACCTATTGACGATGTTAAGTGAGGACCCACTGTACAATCACACCCTTGTCCTGGAGATTCGGAATTTCACAAGCACATCCTCTGCTGTGAATTTATTTGCATACATTGTGCATCTTGTGGGTCCTTTTTGTCTATAAAAGGATGCCCTTTGATTTGGAGAATTAAAAATAGTTTCATTGATGATCTTCCCCCCTTTTGTTCTTTCCTCCAAGAATCTCAAAGATGCATGTGTGATCTACCTGGGCCAGCTGCTCCTCCAGTGTCAAACTTCTGGCTTTTCTCTCTTACAATCCTTCTCTTTGTCTTCTTGCTCTACTGTGTGGGGCCGTCCCCTAACTTTTCTTTCTGCTTCCAATGTTCTCATTCCAGGAACTTTTTGTTTTCCAAATGTTCCTTCTGGCCCATTCCTTTTATAGCTTTTTATTTTACTTCTTGGATGCAATGATTTTCTTATCTCTCAGAAAAGTGTGTTTTGTTTTTACATCTTCTTCTCTTTGCAAGTCTGTTTTCACCAAGTTAGTTTTTTCTTGGTGGGGGAGGGGAGGCTCTTGTTTTCCTTACTATCTTCCATGAAAGATCTTTCTTCAGATGTTTTTTCTCTCCTCTTATCATAGTTCTGAGTTGGTTAGAAGCTCTGAGCAGAAGTGAGAGGGCTGTCACTGTTGGCCTTCCCATTAGCATAACCCAGATGGCCGTTTTGTGAAGAAACTTCATTATCTGAGGATCCTTTTGCTCTTGAGATGCTCATATTGCCGTCCCTGCAGGAGAGCGAAGGTCACAGGCCACCACTTTAGAAGGTGAATGCAGAAAGACGGCTGGGGGCAGATGCATTCAGGACTTAGAATTCAACAGCCACTCAATTTTCAGTGCCGGCATTTTGGTGCACACTCAGATGTGCCTTGATGCTCCCCTCTCTCCCCAGTGATTACACTAAATCGTCTTGGTTCACGAAGACCCTGAGTGTCTTAACACTTGTTTTCAAGGTGCCCTGAAGTCAAAAGATGTGCCCGACAGCTTCACTGATTAAGTAGTTGTTGCCAAAGAACTGAACAAATATTGAGGTCTTAGCAAGTTAGTTATTATTTGGGCAAAAAAGCTCTCTGTCATGAAAGAAAAATATGTTATTTTTAAAAGACCCATTTTTCGAATGGATGTGTGTGTCTTCTGCAAACTGCATGATTCTTCTTGGCACCCAATTAGACACGGCCAGCCTCATTTTACATGCCACAATCACTTTCACGTGGTGCTTGCTTATTACCACATGCAAATCAAAAGGTCCATTTCACAAATACATGATGTCACAGAAAAGAAAGTAGAGTGATCTGATGCTGGGGCTCTGAACTATGTCAAGTTAGTAGTTGTACAGCAGCAATCGAGAGATGTCAAGGATCATTTTTGCCTCAAAAAGTTCAACCCTATTACAGCACCTCTGTTAGTGCGGCGCTGCCCCCAAGCGCTCCTCGTCATGCGGTTTGGGAACTACAGATTTATGCAACCGAATTCGCTTAATCTATCATTCTCGGTTAAACTTGCAATACATTTCTAATGATGTACAATCCACTGGGATCTCAAAGATCAGCTCACCACTACTCTCTCACAAGTCGGCGTGGCTCAGAAAGTATGATTTACTTCACATTTTGGTTCCCAGAATCAAAACATGGACTGTGCCATACAAGATGCCAGTGGCACTGGTTAGCAGAACCCACACTGAAAGTAGGAGGAACCATACTTTTATATGTGGATTCCCCAACCATAAGATAGGTTTTTTATTTTTCAATTTTGCATTCCATTAGGCAATGCTCCAGAGGTAACTCAATACTGTTTGTGGCTATTTGCAGACAGACGAGTAATCACATCTGTCAAATGAGTCCTGGGTGCCATCCACCCCCCACCCCCAAGAGTCTTTGAAGGGTTCAATCAGTGTAAAGCGAGGCTGTCAAAGAAGAAGAAGGCCAGACCAGGTAATCTGACAAACGGATGTTGGTTTTAAGAAAGCTGACGCACTATTAATTCACAAAAAGATTTGTGAGGCAAGAGGACTTCTGTCTAGACATAGGAGGGTGTGTAAAACACATTAGACTGATACAGCCAGTAGTGACAAGAAAAACCTGTTTCAGTTGCACAAATACCTTGGGAGGGAATCTGCTATTTCCCTCTTTATTGAAATATCTCATTCCTAATGGGGCTCTATCTAGGTATGAGTGAATTTCAATTTCATTTCTAGCGCTTTAAGTCATCTTAGACACAAATAAGGCAAGGAAGGCAAGTAGAGAGCAGTGGACAAGAGATAAAAAGGGTGAGGGCAGAAAGTGGGGAAAATGGAGACAGAGGAAGAGGGCAGAGGAGGCGGGCAAGAATCGGTGGGGAAGCAAGAGCAACTCTGTCAGAGGAGGGGAAGAGGGTAGAAAGAGGGTAATAAAATCTGAAGGCTGAAACATGTTCCTGAATTTCAAAGGCGATTTCTATTTTAGCATTTGGAAAACATCACCATCCTAGCTCCATAAAATTTATCTCTCGAGAGCCTCAGATATATTTGTAGTCCTATCTGTTTTTCTCCTTCCTATTTACCAGTGGGGCTAAGAGTCCACTGTCAGGGAAACCAGTTCCTCATACATTCTGTGTGGTTGAACAGCTCAGTGATCTACTGGATGGAACAGTCAGCAGGTCATTTAAGGAAAGTCGACTGTCTGATATATATTTGGTTTGTCCCCTTGACAATGTCAATGGACCACTTCAAGGTCAATGTGAGGAAAACATCTGGTGGCTAGAAAAAGAAAAATCATCATACCTAGTTTAGTTAGGCATGCCAAAACACTGTTTAAACACAAGTATGTTTCACCCTTTGCTTGTTCTGAAGTTCTTACTCATAACAAATCACACAAGCAGTTGTTTTGAATTCATGTGCTTAAAGTTTTTTTTTTTTTTTTGGTTGTTTAAAAAATATGATCGTGGGTTTTATGTAATGCTACATGCCATTTTAGATTTTCCGAGGCAGAGCATTCTAACTCTCTGATCTGAAAAAGAAAGGAGCAATCCTAGCAGTGTCCTCATAAACATAATCATGGAGAAATTATCAGAGGTCAGGGAAAACTGGATTTGTTTGTTTTTAATAGCTGCTGACTATGTTTTTTCTTATATTGACAGATTTGTTTGAAATTTTTTTCTGCCGAGAAATATTTTTCAGCAAATGCTATTAGTGTGGCTAGAATAAAGGATCCTGTTTTCTTAAATGCTTTCAGATCTAATTAAAGAAGAAAATTCTGTGCACATGGAGCAGAGAAACTTTTCTATACATTGCTAGGATATGTGACTTAAAAGGAAGGCCTTCCATAGCTTGCTCTTTTTTCCCCCCATGATTTTGTCACATTAAACCAAAAGCCTTTAAGTAAATTCTGGAGGTCAGATTCTTCCATCAAGCTGCTGAGGACTCATTTTATTAAGTAATCCATGACCTCTACTACAGAAATCCATAAGGGAAACGGTTTTGTAAGTGGGGGCGGGGGGTGCAAGGGGTCAGAGGGTGGCGGAGGGGCAGTCAAGATGCTTCCTGTCTTATTCTCACATTCATTCCTTCTTCGCCAGTATCTGGAGTGTTTTCAATTTTCAAACGTGTACTTTCTCAAAAAGCAAGCAATTCAGTTTCTAACCAGTGTTCTGAATTTTCAGACGATGGTTATCTAGTGATTTTCCAATACAGATCAGGGGAGACAGTCTAACTAATCATCCTTGTCCATGTAGTGGATGACAATATGCTGAAGAAAGAGTTTTATCCACAAGGCACATCAACATGCTCTGACTCTACTGCTGTAGTTTTGCTTTTAGAGTATTCAGTCCAAGGTCTTAGTTTTATTTGTACGCATACGCATAGCATCAAAAGATATAAATTTCTCCACAGAATTATTTTTATAAATTTCCCTACAGATGAAGAGATGCCTGGAGAAAGGCTCCCTGCCGGACACGCCCTGGTTGCAGGGGCTCACGCCCAAGTGTGCAGACCATGTGAAAGCCCAAGGACCCGATTCAAGACTTAGGGCCAAAGTGAAAAAGCAAAAAGGAACAACTAACTAACTAAATATTCTCCTTCTTCCTCTTCTTTCCTTTCTCTCTTAATAAAAAAAGGGTTATTTTCTATCCTTCCATCTACCTACCTACTTAACCCATCCATCTACTTACCTACCTACCTACCTCAAACAGTAAGTTGAAAAGACGTGCCCTAATTCCCTTGAAGATTTCCATATTCGCTGATGTAGAGTTTGAATCTCAGAACAGCCACATATCCATGTACCAGGGGACCAACATTATGTGATTTTCCACAGAAGACCCATCACATACAGCACAGGAGGCTGTGCGTTTCCATGGCCTGCAAATGGCCTACAGTGTTTGACGTAAATGGGGGGGGTCACCTCTAGTTGAAACCGGATGTGGCCGATCACCCAGGTGTTCCCCAGGGTTGCTCAGCATCCCTTAACCTTCTCTAACAACCCAATACTCCATGTGAGTGCCTCAGGACCCCGAGTCGCCCACAGGGAGCCCTCAGGTTCTCACAGACACACAGAGCAAACCAGCCTTGTCAGGGACGCGTGGCAGAGCCGACGGCCCTGTGGCGAGAAGTCAGTGACACGGATGACACGATGGGAAAAATAGGAAAGAAAGTGACGTCTAAGAGGGCACGCTGAGAAAGGCCGAGAGCAGCTTTCGTGCCCTTCACAGACGTGCTTCAGTCCAGGAGGGGTCGTGAACAAACAAGAAGTCTGAGGCAGGGAGGACGGGACCCGGCTGCTGGTGAACAGAGCGCTCTGAGGGGTCAAACGACGTGGCGGATCAGAGATCCGGGGCGCGCTGACCTGCAGGCGCGGGGAACAGGAAACGCTGTGGCTCAGGGCACACGGATGAGAAAAGCCTGCAGGTCAGTCCTGCTGGCACCTTGGCCTGCTCGCTGTGAGACACAGTTCAGGCTGCGGGGTGGTGTCATGCGGGGGCTTTGGTCAGAAGTATGACTGCTTTTTTCCACAGGAATTTTAGGGGGCCGGTGTCTCATCACTGCTCAGTTTGCCTTCTGCATATAAGAGACTGTATTTTTGAAATGTCGTCAGCCAGTGAGCTTGACCTTCTTGTCTGAATGGAACTTAATGTTTTACTAATAAAACAGTTGATGCAAAATGCAGGACATGGATTCTGTGATAAAGAAGAGATCGTCTTTCAGAGGGTTTCAGCTTTCCAGAGAACTGGAAAACCATTGTTTTGCTCATGGCTTCCAAGCAGAAACAAAGAACCACTGAAAGACCCAAGAGATACACAACCAAGGGGGTAAAAAGAGAACAAATTTCTTACCAGGTTCAGCTGTAGATCGAGGTTCTGTTCGCCACATGAGAAAAAGAAAAAAATCAAAGCAGACTATGAGGATGGGGTTCCCTTCAGAATAATAAGTAATAAACCCAGCTGTCTTTTTCCATCACTGTGTCTAGCACGTGTCTGCAGAAATGCAACAGACAAACATCCCCCCTCATACGAAAAGGGATAAAGTGATAGCAGATCAATTTTTCTTTCTGTAAATACAGCAACTGGAATTCCAGCGACATGACAGTAGGAGGTTTTCTAAGCCACCCTTCACAGATGGGCTTGCAGGAGGCTTCAGAGCCTCCTCAGATGACCTGCCCCGTGTTGAGTTCAAATGCAGATGCGCATTTTGAAGGAATACACGGCCTTCATCTTTCGAAGGGCCCTAGGAGATGCAAGGGGCTGGGTTCACACATCTGCTCCCTGTCTGGTGCCACCGCTCTGAAAAGGGAAAGCCACCCCTCTGAACGAAAAAGCCCTCGCAGGGTTTCCCGAAGAAGCCAGAGAGAAGAGAACAGCTCTCTTTGGGAGCACGGGCCCCTCTCCTTACTTTTCTGCAGAATCCTGAAGTCTGGAGAATCTTCGATCTCACTCCCTTGTCGGAACCAGCGGACCTGCAGCGGGGCCGCGCCTCGCACCCGGCACTCCAGCACCACTGCCTGGCCCTCGGACGCCGCTGTGGTCTGCAGCTCCTGAAATCCATGGAAAACGCTCCCTTCAGCCTTGGGTGCCTTCTTCCATCCAACTGAACAAAGACACGACAACTTCCAACCCCTTGGTGGGGAGGGGTGGCGGGAGAGGGAGAAACTGCAAAACTTGTACCATAAAATAATTACCACTAACTCAGATAAGGACAAAGAGTTTTCTACCCAGGGTCATCGGCTTTCCCTAGTCTCCTTGTCAAGAAAGGGAGAAGGTTCAACACCAGCCCCGAAGAAAATTTTCGCCTGTCTGCAAACGGACTGACTCATTCCTATTCTTGCAATTTTCTTGTAATAACTATTTGTATCCACATTTAAGAGGAAGCTAATGGAATGCCACCTTCTTTAGACAATTATGCTCCCTATGAATGTGGATTCCTCTGAAAACCAGACAAGGAGAGAAACAAGATGCATCTGTGTCCACATGCTCCAAGCTTTGATACACTCCCCACCAGCTCCACCCAGCTACTTTGCAACATCAAGTTTATTGAGATAGGAGGCTTCCACGTCTTCTCCTTTTGAGGCTCTGAGAAAAACAATGAATAGCAGCATTTCTGCCATCTTAACCTTCTGTTCCTCCTTGTTGCTGCTTCCTGCGAGTCCCCAGCCCCTCCAACTCCACACCCATCCATTTTTATAGGCCACAGAGTCTAAATTAACTTGGCTTCCCAGATGCAAGGAGGTAAAGCTTTCACACTTGCTATTAAATATCAGAAGAGTCTCTCCCTACCTTCTCCTCCAGAATTACTTAGCAATGAAGTTAATATTTAAACTTCTCACTACAGAGCACTGGGTCTGAAACAGGGCAGGTAGATGCCGCAAATAATTCAAATATAATCAAGGAGCTCACTCATATGTTGACGAGAAGGAACCAGATTCACCTCAGAAAGTGTGCATTTTTGTTTGCTTTTGGTTTTCAAAATATTTCAAGAGACAAGGAGGGTGTGCCAGGAAAAATTAATTCTGTCAAGTGGCCTGTGGAGAGTGTGTTAAAGCTCTATGGAAATTCTAAAAGTCTGTAGCTTTTATCAGGTAAAGGGGGTCAGTTCTCTGGCGAAGGATAGGACGGGAACGTATTAGCTACAGACAGTGATTTCCAACGACGCACACCTTAGAGCTGCTCAATGTTATGATGCAGTGCTCCTTCAATTAAAAAAAAAAAGACTACGTTGGCAGAAGAGATGTCAGTCTAATGTGACATCAGAGAAGGCATTTGATAAGAACTTCTATGGTCTTAAAATTCCTTTTTTTTTCCTTTAAGTTAAAGAGTTAAGATTATTAACTACTTCAGGTTGCAGCATTTCTCCTTCCTTCTTCTCAAATCCACCTCTGGCTTTCAGTGGACTCCTTCACGGTGTGGCTGCAGAGAAGACTCGCAGCTCGTGGGGGCTGACGTGCGTGGATTCAACATGAAACGTCTCCAGCCTTGACCAGGAAGCTTCTCACGGCAGGTGACACGTGGCAGACAAACAGTTTTCCTGGCTGAGCTTCTAAGCACCAAAGGCGACTCTTGATTTATTCCTAAGATTCTGTGTTTTGTTCAAATGTTGTAAACCAGAGATGTAGGAGAAGGACCATCTGCAGTCAAAACTGGTATTATTCCTGGAATACAATGTGGCTCCTCCCGGAGCGAACTCTTTGATCTTGACAGAAGCTACGGATCAGAGAGTCAGCCCCTGGGGGAGCCCGCAGAATACAACCAGGCGCCTGAAAGAGGCTGAGCACCGACGCTTAAAGGCTGTACGTGGCTGTCTGGATCATCCACTTGGTCGAATCTGGGGCCCCTGGGTGTTTGTGGGGTCCTGTAAATGTGCTACTGGGATTTCTTGTTTCTTTGGAGGGATCTAACCATGCGGGAAGAAGTGTCAGATGGGTGTGTGTCCGCCCTCGCCACCCACCTTGGGCAGAACTGCTGGCTCTGTCTCTGGGCAGCTGTGAAACCTGGGACTCTTCTCTGGAGCAGAAGCTAGATGGCGGTGCTCTGGGACAGGACCATCATGGCCAAGGTCAAGGCCAAAGAAGGGTCACAAAGCCCAGGCTAGTGTGAGTTACAGACTGGTTTCCAGCCCTACCCTCCACAGCTACCGCCCAGGCCCACAAAGGAGCCTGCAGCGGGTGGGGACGGAGCAGAAGGATGGAAACCACCCTGGGAAAACTTGTTCCACCGCTGGACAGCAGCCAAGGATCCCTGTGCTTTCAGTCGCTCTACAGTTTGAGTTTAAAAAAATCTCCCTTATAATGTAGAGTCTTGTTTTACTTTTCTCTTCGATTATGGGGTGAGCATAAAGAAGGCTGCTTTGGGGAAAGGGGCACACTCCACTAACAGAATGTCTGTCTCAGGAGCTGGATTGCAATGGACGAACAGCATTCTCTGGGGTGTGAGCATTTCTCTCGGTGCCCAGGAAGACTGACGTACCATCTCCACACGCCAGGCCACTCCGGGGAAGCCCTGTGGTGACGGGGAGCAAACTCTCACATCTTCTTTTCCTCCCCTCATGCCAGCTGCATGGATTTTACTTGCTTAAATCCAGAGGCGCACTGGGCCTGGCAGCCCTCAAATCAACTGTACCCTGGGCGGTAATGCATCAGACTTTCTGGGGACAACCGAGTGAAGCAGCTTGTGACAAGTCTTCATGACATAAATGTGAAATGTCCAGCTCTCGGAGAATGTCTCCTGCTCTAAGCATCAAAGGGATGACCTCACTAGCCATTAGAGTGATATTGGGGTGGGCTTCGTGTGACTTTTTGTCATTTTGTTTTTATAGTCTGTATTGGAGAGAAGCTTCAAAACGGCTGCCTACATCCTACAGTAACTAACCTGTATGTGCAGAGATCAATATCAAAAAGTGGATAGAGGCTGGCTTAGAAGAAAAAGCAATTCTTTAGACAAAGAGCGTCAAGATGCCCTTCTCTCTGCCTGACAAAAGTCTTATCGATTTGCTTTTACACACCTGTTTTTACGTGGAATTGATTTCAGTGAAAAGTGTAAGGTAAAAATTCCACGTGGAGCCCCCGGGACACTGGGGAAGGACACGCGGTGATGTGGTGGAGGGCAGGGTGTGCTGACATATATCCAAGGAACAGGGACCTCATACACAGGAAATTATTTTCATGGGCAAAATAATTACAATAAAAATACATATTAAAGAAAAATCCAAGTGAATATTGTTCCACAGGAGTGTTTTTTAGGCCCTATTCTGATTACTTGTCAATTTGCCTCGTCTTAAGCCAGCACCATGCTTTTAGAAAGCCTTGCTATCTCAGAGGACACATCCCACCTGTTCCCTGAAACCACCTCTTTCTTCTTCAGGACTGCCCTTGGCTCTTTTCCCTTCCACACAATTTTCAGAATCAAGTTGCTAAGTTCTATATCCAACACATAAACAAACACAGGCGCTCCCCTGGAATTCTAGGTAGACACGCATTGAATTTAGACATTAACTTGGGAGTCATGACTTGTTTTTGGTCTTCCAGTCTAGAGGCCTGGGCTATTTCTCCATTTATTTTGGGTCTTTTAAACTGTCTTCCCATTATGTCTTATAATTTTCTTAAGAAAAAAGGGAGAAGAAGAAGAAATGCTATGTGGCGCTCTCTTCACATTGAGCAGCTGATCAATGGAATGGGTGTCATTCCACCTGGTCATGCATATTAACCTACCTAGGACAAGATGAAATTAGCTATTTAAAAGAAAACCGTGTATAAAATTTGTTGGTTTTCCCAAGAAGTTTCCTACACAGCATTTCATCTTATTGTTTCTACCTTTCTCACGGTCTGCAGCTCGATCAGGTCACTGACATACCCACAGCACTCAGACCCTTCACAGGATTCTATTCACACAGCCCGTACATAAATATCAATAAATGTCTTTCACCCTGAAGACAGATCTGATGGTCAACATTCTGATGTGGTCACTTTAAGAGCGTGCTCCATGAAGCCACACAGAATGGAAGGGCCCATGCTAACAGAGAACAAGACTTGCAGATGTCAGACCTTTGTAAAAACAGGAGGGAAAGAGGCAGAGGGGCTTCCATCAGGCCGGCAGAGATACGAAGTCGGACTGTGAACCTGAAAGAGCAGAGACACATGGGTCAGATTCTAAAGATGTAAAATGCCTAGAACGTGGGCCTCAGAAACCTTCCACGGCTGGGATGGCTCCAGGTGAAGGGGACGAGGGGACGAGAGTGTCACCACACAGCACCCGGCAGTTGATCTACAGTACAGGCATTGTTCGGCCTCCTTGCTTCACAGCTGTTACTCTTCTCTAGGATTTTCAAGGTAAAAGTTCCCTGGTTCCTTAGGGATCCATGAGCTTTTAAATGCTATTACCAAATGGATTTCTGTGTGTGGGACTTCCACAGGGGTCTTTTTTAAACTTCTCACAATGAATTTTGTTTTTAAATAGGGTCTGGATTCTCTGAATGAAAAGCACAAATTCTCACCAGGGGAGTATAAAGCTGACCATATAGCTACCGATATTATTTTAAATCTGTACCTTTTTTTACTTTTTTTTTAACAGAGGGCTTACAGGAAATGAGGAGGAAAAGGAACATTTTCGGGTGCGAAATATAAGCTGCTGAAATTGCTATTGAATGGCATTCACCTCCAAGAAAATAGAAGGAATTCAGACCAGTCAACAGAAACTATTTCTGTAAGCACAATAGCTGGTTTTCACACATTCTAGACTTGTTCAATTCTGCATAATTGACTCTTTGCTGCATAACCCAAGGTTATAGTAACCTCGTAAGTCTCAACATGCCACAGGATGTCGTAGAGGGTATTGGCAGCGCTGTGGAGAGGCTAGGCTGTTACCATTCATTACCCTTACTCGTTATCCCCCTAAGACTTATCACTGGCTTGTGACCCAGGAGGCCGGAGTCTCATTTTTCACTGTCTTTTTAAGCCTGAAGAATCTATGAACACACACAGGATTTCCTCTGCGCCAGCGCTGTTCTAGGTGTCACAGGAATATTTCGCTGAGTCCTCAGGACAATCCGGTGAGACAGACGGTATTGTTATCTTCGGGTCTTTAGTAAGTGGTGGAGCTGGGACTCAAACCCAGGCTGTCTGGCTCCAAGGCATTAAAAGCAATGGGGCAGCTCTGAGGACTTCAGTCTCCCGACTCTTAAAGTGGCACGTTACCTTCCACTCAGTGTTCCTGTAGATTTTTTTTTCATCTTTGCAATTCTTTACATGATCATGGTATTTATATATTTAGATGCCTGTATGTCTGTCTGTCCCTACGCTTCTCTTTACGTATTAACAGTGGCTGTCCTATTCAAGAGGTGTTTCCTGCATGCATTTAGTTTTCCCACACATATAATTTATGAACTGTTTTGGGATGGAGCTGGTGACATGTTTCCTTTTTAAAATTTTGTTTGTCTGGTCATGAAATGCCTAGCATGGTGTTAAATACTTATCAATACTTAATATCAAATACCAAAAATTGAGTCAGAAACATTTCTATAAATCTCACTCTGGTTTGGAAGTTTAAAGGAAATATTTACTATCAGTGTCATCTCTGAGCAACTTATCCTGGTTGGCTCTTTCCAAGTTTATAAATGCCAATGTCTTCTCTCTTCTGTTAGCACCTTTCACCTATCACAGTGTTTACGTCACGCACAGTCACTACTAAAAGCATCTCTGAGTGTTGGACACAGAGGGGGCTTGGTGTCACTTGTCATACACAGCTATTCGTTAAAAATGAGTTTACATTTCTGAAGTGGGGAGAGTCTCCTCTGTGTATTGTATTTAAAGATACTCATCCTAACACAAAAGCAAAGGAACACATCTGATTTAGAGACATTTAGATTCTAATATTTCTTACTTTAAAAAGTTTATGCTTTTATGCAAACTAAGCTCACTGCAACACGTGCCAGTAGTTTGTACTACTGTTCTTTCTAGACAAAAGGCTAATGTTGAAATAAAAAGAGGATTAAAATGCTTCGGAATGTCAAGGAATTTGAATTTCTTTTCTTGTTACCTGTTTCGTTCCTGGAGGGATGGGAAAACGTGTTGGTATGTGAAGTTTTCTTCTTTTCTCATTTGTTTTCAAATGAGCTAATGAATTTACTTAAATGGAAGAGGGGACAGATGACAATCAAATGGTCATCGCTACAACAGATGTCATTTAACCAGATGGCTGTTTCTGACCAAGAGATGTTTTCAATGGAAAAACAGATGCTGACTAACTGGTGGTGCGGCATTAATTAAAAATGTTTAGTAGATTAAAAGGAAGAACTTTTCCTATTATTTTCCTTTCTCCTACTTGTGTTTCCACATAGAAGATATTTCAAGGGAGTGTGTTAGTTACAATGGAAGCTATATTCTTTCTTCCTTATTTACTGAGAAATACATACATGGAGTAACACTGCTTTATAACACTACGTAAATTTTAGGTACACAGTGTTTGAATTTTTGACTTCTGTATAGGCCACATTCTGCTGAAACCAAGACATTTTCTAATGAACTTTGACTCTTTGTGGGGCTGTGGCCCCAGGAAACTTACCTGTTGAACAGGGACAGATAATGGCTGAATCACAGCTGTGGTCACACCCGTCTTTGGGGATGATGACCCGATAGTCAAGGAAACCGAAGTTGTTTTCTTCTGAGCTCTGGAAAACAAGAAGGCAGCAAGTTAGAATTTAAAAAAATCAACAACAAGATTGCTTCTTTGAAACATCTCCACAGAAGAACATAATTTCTTTTCTACTCCAACTGCAAGTGCTTCTGAAATAGTGCTTCTGAAATGGGGACGCCTGACCCACAGGACAGCTGTGGTCAACAGATGGACAGAGCGAAGCTTACAAACCTTAGAAACACACACGACAGAGGAAACTGATGTAACTAAAACATTGTCAGAGGTGCTCAAGTATCAAATTTCAAAATTCTAAAACAAAACACATCAAATCCTTGAATAATATTGCTTTGTTCAACGTCTTCTCACTATGAGAAAAACAGCTCTGCCAAAGTTGAGTGAAATGACATTATTCACAGACTGATTTCATTTGTTAAACATCGGTTTGTTTAAAGTCACGATTTCCAAAAATCTATTGATGAAGTAAGTGAGGATTTACTGTACTTGGAAAAAGCAAAATTTTAGCAGTAAGGAGATATTTAAAATCTTTAGAGTTAGACTTCTATATTTAATTGAAAATTTTAGCTATTTTTAAGTCTAGCAGCTGTTCTTCTGTCTTGTAATTCTGCTCAAAGTATCTTGCAATTTCTGTCTTTTCGTGGCGCATGAAAGTTGATGAAGCAAAAAAGAATTGGTTTCTAGAATCATTTATGCTAAGTCATTGATTATATAATTTCATTGGAGTCAAAGAATTCACAATTTTGACGTCCTGACTTGAAATCAAAGGAAGCAGAGTATGTGATCTCTAAGTCCCCTTAACATTAATATTTGGTGGGTGTTTAAAGCTGAATAAATACATAAATAGTAGATGAAAGGAATTTATGAGTACTGTCTCAGTACTTCTGGAGTTTTCTACAAAATCTTGGTCTATTTTATTTTTGCAAAATAACAAAGTTATAAACATTTTACTAATAATCCATCTGTCTTTGCAGGAAGGACTAAATTTTATGTCAAGATTTAACTTCAAACAGATTTTATCCAAATGGAAATGCCTTTATAGCTTAATTAGCTATTTCCTAATTTCTTTAAATAAATGAGTTCTCAATTACATGGTTGTAATGATTTAGCTAATTTTCTTCCTATGTTACTATTCTCAAACATTTATGAGTGAGTGCTCTTCAAAGCTAACATTGCTTGTGGTCAGGTTTTGGCACACAGATGAGGAAATGTGGACTTCAAAGTTCAAATTTATAAGTGAAAAATTGTGTTCCGAGGTCCAATGTTTGGTCATTGACTGATATCCACTGGCCTCTTCCTTTGGAGCACAACACACATAATTTCAGACCCAACCATTCTGCTGACATTTGTTTGGGAGAACTGGTAGGATTAAGGGCACTTACTGAGGCATAGCTCCAGGTTTTGATTTGAAGATTAAACTTTCACTGTCAGAATCTGTTGAGCTGGCACCTGGGAGAGCATTAAAAATAAAGATAAAGTTAACATAGCAGTCTTATTTACAACTGTTTCAAAGTACAATGCTCATTTTGAAACAATAACATACGATGTTTTATTGTGAGAGGGAATGGTTCAGACCCTTTTACTTACGCTGTTTTTTTTTTTCAGAAAATTAAGAATGAATATAAAAAGCCGTCCTCAAACCAATCTATTTTTAATGACAGAATTATTATTAGTTTCACTCCTATCACTTTGGTCATCATCGCCATCATGTCAAATGGTTTGCAAACTATGAAATAAGTGTGTCTGTGTGTAAAACATTCAGGGTTTTCAACTTTAAGCCTTTCCCAGGAGATTACACAGTGTGGATTATTAAAGTCTTCATTCCTCACTAATTAGGCGATGCTTTCTAACTCTTTGATAAATTGGAACATGACTGGGCATCATTCTTGAATAAGAGGGTCTCTGATGTCAGGACTTACCCTCTCAAATTCATTCACTCCATTACTGTTTTTGAATTAAGGGTCACCATAGCAGATTTTTAGTCAAAATGTACGCTGTACTTACACTTTAATGCTCATGAATTTTGTAACGAGAGATCTTAGGTGACAGATCGAAGATAACTGTGATGGTTAGAAGTATATTCTTGATATTTTTATGAGACACATTTGAGCTATTTAAATGATCTATTTACAAATGTGTTAGTGTAATGAAAAGAAACCAAATGGCACAGAGTGGGTGTCATATGTGTTAATGTCGTTTTGGACATGTTAACAGTCTGGTGCGTACTTTTCTGATAAATTGAGTGCATTAACATATATATTTTAGGTACTTTATTTATACAAGTGGACCTACACTATATGCACTCTGAGTAATTAACCATTTTTGCCCATCAATAGAATATATATATATTTACTTAATTCTCTTGGACAGCTGCCTGGTATCCCTTCCCATGATGAAACACTAATGTGCTTTTCCCATCTTTTACTGATGTTGAAACAGTCATGTTTAGGTAACTCTGATGGAATGTCTGCCATCCCTTCCTGTATATTCTGCGTATTTCTGGCACTACCACCCAGGGTGGGCTGTCTTCCCACTCCCTCCCTTCTCGCTCTCAAATTCCTCTTCCATCTATGTCAGATTGATTTCACTATAATATAAAATTGTTATTGTTTTTTCCTGCTTTTAAAAAACACAGATGTGCGTGATTTTCTAGTGAGTAAATCAAGACCTAAAGCTTGCTAATGTCGGAATGGCTCCCCAATCTGATTTGTCCAGTTCTGGCTTCCAGAACCCTGCATTTCCATGTCCCCTCACCCCGGTCCAGAGTTGAGCGCACCAGCACGCCCTGTGAGGTGGTGTGCACACTCACACACGTCGCTCTACCACTGCAGAGTGTGTGTTAAAATGAGGGCATAGATCACGAACGTGATAAATCCACAGTATGCTGGTGAGTGAAATAGAAAAAACATAAGGCAAGGTTGGGGCAGAGGGAAGGTGGGAACGCAGTGGGATACTCTGTTAAGTAGGGTTGAAAGGAAGCCTCCATCCCAAGTTGATGAGAACTTCCCCATCTTGGTCTTTCCCTATGTTTATGCTTTTAGGTGTATTATTCACTCTCCCAGGAAATTCCTACCAGTCTTTCCTTGATCGTCTTACAAGATGCATCCTGCCCTTCAGCTGTGTTCTGTCTGCCCCAAACTCCGGGGTTCTCGTTTATACTACTGACGTCACTTGTGACATTATTATGTGCCAGAAAAACATGACTTCTGTGTTTAGGGGTTAGGCAGGGAGCTACCAATTTCTGAGTACTTACTATTTGCCATTCTGCTAGGTGCTTTCTGTCACTTACCATAGAAAGGACAGAATGCACCTCACTAGGTGGTGAGTTAAGTCCAAAAATGTAAGAAAATGGAGGCACCAGGAGGTTAAGTCATTTGCTTAAGGTCACATAACTGGAAAGCGGCAGTGACAGAATTTGTCCGGTGTATTCGGAAGGTGTGGTCCTGACTTCCGCATGCACATGACCTTCATGCCTGTGCACGTCTGCCCTTGGCCAAGGCTCAGCTTCACGCCTGGCTCACGACAGCTCTGACCTTCAGGAGGGACGTGGGACTGGACGCCACACTTGCTTGCGGACAGGGAGGGGACTGTGCAGCGAGAGAAGAGCTGGATGCTGGGGAGGAGGACGTTGTGGGAGGCAAGTCTAGAAAAGTCGGGTGGGACCTTTTTGGTCTAGGCACTGAGAGTGGTGACGGGGACAACGGACCGGAGGATGACCGAGAGTGGGCAACACCTCAGCAACCCTGCTTGCAAACAGCGTCGTCGCTGATGCAAAACGTGTGCGAGGGGAAGAGCAAGTTTTAGCCTTGATGAGAAGGGGTGGGGGGTGGACCGAGCAGAAGAAACACGGGGAAAAACAGCAGCCAGGAAAGTCACCCCAAAGTTCCCGTCAACTGAGAGATTGATTTTGTGTACTCGTGGATGTGGTCAAGAGAGGAAAGTGGTTCAAATCTTACAGAACTCAACAGAGACGCTCCCACAGTGGCAAGAAATGGAGAGAGACATAGCTAGTTAGCATCTGATTGTAAATATTCCGATCATTAAAAAGGTGCAGGTACAGTCCACATGCACCTCAGGGCCGCAGGTTCATGACTGAGGCTGGAGGGAACCACCGAGATGAGCAACTAAATCAAATAAATAAAAAGGGCTTCTCTCCTCCCTGTCCCTGCCTGCTTCTGCTCATCCTGCCTGCACATTTTCTTGAAAAAAAAAAAAAAAAATGACTAACAAGCAAAATTCCTTGATCATCTTTACTTAGAAAGCTATTTTTAAAATTCTTTTCTCCTACTTTTTCCCCCCAGTGGATTTTCAAAGATAAGGGACAGAAAAGGGTTGTGTCCTCCAAATCAGGACACACTTGCTAGTTTTCGCGCACCTGTCCAGCCCTGTGAAGTCTCAATGTCACCTTATGTCTCAAGTGTTGGAGCAACCCCAGTGGAAGAGCAAATGTCCCTATCTGTGCAAGTCCCCTCCCCTCCGGCCTTCTGCTCCCCCTTCTGCTCCTCCCTTTGGCATCTGCTTTGCACCTTCAGGTCAGGAAAAGGCCCCCCCATCTCAGATGAACATTCTTCTCTCTGTTGATCAAACCATCACTTTGGTTTTTGCTGTGGGCTCCAATCTGGAGGAGGCACTCGTTTCCACCCTCACAAGACCACTTGCCCATCTAGCAGTCACCTGCCTGCCTGCCTGCGAATTATTTCTAATTGCCTCCCATGCACACTAAGTATCCAGTGCCTGTGAACTCGGCTCTTTTCTGGCCACGCAGTATCCATGGAAATATCGCAAAACCAACTTCCTGTCTTGACATTAACCAATGTTCCCTTTGCATTTAAAAAATGTACCCAATTTAATACTTTCTTTTAGGAAAAGACCCAGAAAATGCATGAGAGTAAATAGCAAAGGAAGAAAATCTCTTGGAATACCACCAACCAGACACTTTGAAGCACATCCTTCTAAGGATTGCCCTCATGTATGCATGCTGATAATAAACTTACTTTAATAGTATGACGACACTTACCACATTATTCAGTTGTTGCTTTTTTCCTCCACTTAATGGACTGCAATGCCTTTCCATGTCAATAACTATTTTATAACAGTTGCTTCAAATATATTCATGTGTGCTTGTCATAATTTTATCATTCTACTATTTAATGGATTTATTTATTTATTCATTTAAAGGAAAGGTGCAGGAAGGAATGAAGACAAGTAGAGAAACAGGCAGAGAGAGGAGGAAGAAGCATTTTTATTTTTACTTAGTTGTTCATCTTGGTTGTTCCCCCCGGGCCCAGGAAGCGAACCTGTGTCCTTGGGTTGTATGTGGACTGCTCTCAGAGGCGGCAGACTTAACTGCTACTCCAGGGAATGCCACGTTGGATATATTTATTACTCCCTTTTTTTTTTCCTTTTCCCAGCAAGGGGTATATAATAGCAATATATCAAAATGCTCATTTCCCTCCCACTCATGAAAAAGTGTGCTATACTTATTTTTCTTGCTTGTCAATCTGATTGTGTCCTTTATTTAAAAACAACACTGCATTTCGAGTGGAAACAAATGGGATCTAAGTTATTTTCTCAATTTCAGGAAATAGGAAGTCTTCGTGGAAGCAGAAATCCATCATTTAGAAAAAAGTCAATCTGGTCCTGGCTTTCGAGTTTATTATTTTGTACGTGCTTTATCTTTCACAATGTGGGAGTAAACAGTCTCCCCGATTTGCCGTCCTCGTCTTTTGCCCCCGTCCTTCCTGCATCGCAGTCATCAAAGACCCTCGGTTTAGATAAGACTGACGGAGGCAAACCCAGTGATACAACGTTTTATAAATGACAAATGACTCTGAAGGCATTAAGGTGAGCTTTCAAGAATTTTTAATAACGTGCAGATGTCTGTGGCCAAATAGGTTATTAAAAAATAAAAGGCACAAGAGAATCTGTAGAGTAAAAGTTTCCCAGAGGGAACGGATGAGACAGACAGGGCAGAGGTGTGAGTGGCACCTGATTTTTAGATCTTATTTTTATCTGCATGTTTTAGACTTTTCTTAAAGATAAAAAGTGCTATGTTTGTCATAACAGATTACATGCCACACAGCCGTCTCAGACATAACTCATTCAGTTTTTACAGCAATCCAATTTTCTCCATCTCTGCATGGAGATACACAGACCTATCAGATTACAGCTCGAAGTCACGGAGCCAGAAGCTAAGCGCATCACAATACATGATGAAAGCTATTTAAAAAAATGATTCCTAACAATACTGAGAATGGAAATCCCATACAATCCTGTCATCTCACTTTGGGTATTTACCCAGAAGACACTAATTTGCAGAGATGTCCACACCCCCATGTTTACTGCAGCATTACTTACAATAGCCAAGAACGGGAAACTACCGAGTGACTGGATAAAGACGTGATTTATGCACATCATGGAATACTACACACCCCCCCCAAAGATGAGATCCTGTCATTTGCAACAACATGTATGGAAATAAAGGGGATTACGTGACGTGAGATAAGTCAGAAGAAGGAAGACAAACACTGGATGATCTCAATCACATGTGGATACGGAGAGACGCAGCAGAGAACAGACAGAAGACAAACCAGCCCGGGGGCACTGACTGCAGAACTGAGGCGAGCAGTGGGGAGGGCGGGGGTGGGGACAAGCCGGAAGGGTCTCAACAGTCTGGGGGTGGGTGGGTGGCGCTTTTGGTGACTTGGTGATGGACAGGATGTGTTGTCATGGATCTCAGGAATGGGGAACCTGCACATAGGCGCATATCATTGTGTAAATCAAAGTTACCTCAATCGATAGTAAGTTAATTAAAAAATACAAACTAAATGCTGTGAAGAGGGGTCAAAGCGGTGCTTGGATCCCGACAGCTTCTCTGAGCACGTTTTCCCAACCCAGCGAAGAGCCTCCAGCTCAGAAAGCATGATCCCGCTGGAACCAAGAAGAGCAAGTGCGCACAAAACCTCTCGGCTGCCCAGTGTAGCTTGCGAGTGTCACACAGTCGGTCCAGTCAGCCAAACCACTGCGAATCCACGCAGGAACGTCAGAGGGACCTGCCAGCAGGATCGTTCTCCAGCCGGCTGGCTCCCTCCCCATCTGCATGTACTGCCTGCTCTCCTTCCATCTGACCCCACTCCTCATCCACCAGCTCTGCTTCAGTCCACCCCAGCGGCAAAGCTGAACCCGTGGAGTCCTGTCTGCCGGACCCCTCTCCCCACAGCTCATCTACCTCTGGCCTCTGCCGAAGCCGCCTCCCCGCTTCATTTACATGGTGTCCTCCTGAAGAGCATCATTCTTGGAGCTGCTGATCAGAATGGGCCACCTGATTATAAGCCAAAGCAACAGTTTAAAAATGAAAGTCAGATAGTGTGATTTCAATTTAAACCCTCCATGACTTGCACTGTGATGTAGAATAAAGTCCTTGTGTCCCACGTGAGTGGGTCACTGCCCCATCCTCCAAGCTGCCATTTCCCTATTACATTCCAGCTCCAGAGGTGACTTCTGCTCTTTGAACACACCTGCTCTTCCCCACCCAGGGCCTCGTGTTTGTCCCCTGCATCTGGAGCAATCTTTCCCCATCTTCCTACTACTGCTTCCCAGTAGGTCTTAGATCAAATAGCATCATTTTAGAGAGGACTTTCTGATCATCAGCCTCCTTGATTTTCTGCCCAGCACTTGTTGGTGTTGGAAGGATTTATGAATTTACTAGTTTACTCTGAGAACAGAGACTCATCTTGCTCACTGATGTGTCGCTAGTGTCGCTAGTGTCTACCTTAGAAGAGTCTCACGGGCAATGCCAGTGATGACCATGCACGTGCGAGTGTGTGTGTCTGCAAACGGCTGTGTTCAGCCTCTTCCTGCTATTAGACTGAGGTGAGGATGAGAGCTGCCCCAGCAGCCATGGGCTCACTGACCGGTCAGTGAGAGTGAGTGGTCAGGAGACAGGCTCTAGATTCCAGTGCCTGGCCTGCAATCCTTCAATCCTGGGGTGTGTGTGTGTGTAAGGTCTTGGGTACCACTTAGCCTCTCTAAGCTTCAGCTTTCTCCACCATAAAATGGGTGTGATTTTTGTAAGGACTGAAAGAGATAATCCACATACAGATGACTCCTAGCTAATGCCAAATGACTGTTAGCAACTATTCTTTTTTTTTTTTATTATTATTTTTTTAAGGTAAGGTACAGGTAGGAATGAAGGTGAGTAGGCAAACATGCAAGAAGGGAGAAGAGGAAACAGCATTTTGTTTTATTTCCATTTTTTTTTTGTGTTCACACTGGTTGTCTTCCCCCGAGCTGGGACTGGAACTCAGGGGTATGTGACTTGCATCCTGCAGAGACAAATGACCTAACCACTATTCCACTACAGTGCGCTTCTTTTTTTTTTTTTTTTTTTTTTTAAGAGAGGGAGGAAGGAAGGAAAAGGAGAAAGAAGCATTTTATTTATTTATTTATCTACTTATTTAATGTTATTGTCCCTTCTTTGGCCCTAGGTCTCGAATCCAGCTCCCTGGGCTTTACATGGCCCCAGAGCCTGGGCTCAGCGTCTGAGCCTCCAGGGCACATGCCCCAGCTACTTTTCTTAAGCTGATTTATTTTTGTATCACTGTATCACCAGAGGTATAATTCACTACAGCCCAAGGTTCCAGTTCAGGACCTGGGACTGGGAGAACAACCAAGAGGAACAAAACAATAAAATAAATGAAATGCTTTTTTCTCCTCTCTTCCTGCCTACCTGTTCACCTTCATTCTTGCCTGCACCTCTCCTTTAAAAAAATTTAAATAAAAATAATTTGGAGCTATTAAACAATGAAAAATGAGTAAAAGATAAAGACAAAGGGAGTGCAGACCTAAAGGACTTTCATCTAAACTTTAATACTATTTAGAAAAGCAACTCATGGACACTCACTATTTGTAGATGTAGGGATGGTATGAACACTTTCAACTTGCAACTGACAACAGTACAACAACAGATACCAAGTTTTCTAATTCTCTGCAGGCTACGTCTTGTCAAAATTAATCAATAGAACGGCAGAAATATTCTACCCTCTACTCCTTTTCACACACCACCAATTCAGTCTTTCACTGCAATGTCGCTGCACACTTAGGAGCAGTAAGAGTCTTAACAAAGGAGCGAAATTCCAGAACCTAATCAACATGAGAACACTGAAAAACATTCAGGCACCGAAATCCCCATTAATGATTCCCTAAGTTCTTTCCAGTTTAACTTCGGTTGATGGATGTGACATTCTAGGGATGGTGTCCTTCTCTATTCACAAGATAAAGACAAAAATAAGACGAATACTTCACATTCTAAATAAACTTGGGTCAGTAGTGTTGAAACATTTTTAAGCTAAAAGAGACAAATGCTGACATCAGATATAGCTGATGCAGACAGGGGCTGGAACTGTCCGGTTTGCTGTGAAGTGTTCAGGAGACACGAGGGTGGGCTCCCAACACCACTACGCTGCTTGCAGGGGAAACACACTCACAGGGAAGCCCCCCGCCCTGACCCCGGAGACGGGGGCTGGGGACCACTCACCAGGCTCCCCTCCTTACCTTCAATGAAAACCTCAGCGGACGTGGTATCCGAGCCGCTGGGGTTTGTAGCCAGACAGGTATAACGCCCTGTGTCGTCCTCGAAGGCCTCTGCGATGATGAGGGTGTGCAGGTCCCCGCCCTCACAGCGGATGTGAATGTCAGGAGTGCTGTGCAGCTCTTTCCCCTCACAGAACCACCTGCAGGCCAAGTGGAGTCAAAGGTCAAAGGACACGGCAGCGGTGCTTAAAACAACTGAGCAGAACTGAAAAGCTGGATGCCATGCAATGAGATGCTTGCCTGAAATACATACTATATATATATATATATATTTACATATATATATACACACATATATGCACACACATATCTATATACCATATTTATTTAACTCTAAGATGATATTGATTCTAAGCCACACCCTAATTTTTCAAGAATCAAAAATCAAAAACAAGATTTATCTGCAAAGTTGCAAAAAAAAATTAAAATGAGAAGCAACAAGTCGTGAGGAATTAATTAAAAAATCTTAAATACATATAAGGGACTAACAAAACAACAGAATTCTAAGAGTTTAATAAGGGATCTTAGCAAATATCTTTGCAGGCAGAAGGACCATCTTCAATGGTAAGTAAGCTGCACCGACTTTGGAGGGACATTAAAATGGCAAGAAGTGTGGCTTAGAATTGAATAAATATGTTACACACACACAGATGGCTCCGCATCAGCGTTGCTGACTGAAACTTTACCTTTCAGACTGAAAACAATGACTAGACAGATAGCCATGGATTTTCTGCACCGTGCTAACTAAATACCTTGTACACTTTATCAACCTTGAAAGAAGGGACATCGTCAAACTTGGAAAGACCAAATTCAGTTACAAAATAAAAGGAAAACAAGCTCAAAGTGTCTCATAGAACGTTGTGTAAGAAATCGCTGTCCCATGATTAAAATCACAATTTTTATCTGCTACTCTTATCTGAAGAAAAATACAAAAGTAATATAAACACCACATTCAAAATAGCTGACATATCAAGGGAAACTCACCATCATGCTAAAAAAATCACCAGCAGCAATATTTTTGTTGCCCCTAAGACTCCTGATCAGCTGGGCAGGAAGAGCGCTGATGCCTTCCACATTCCTGATACTTACAAACCTCCAGCCGCCGCCTCCCCTCAAAGATGCAGAAGGATGTCCCCGTGTTGTAATTCATTCTTGCTGGTCACGCCTTTCCTTTCCCAAACCACAAAGAGGAGGTGTGGGAGGCTGGGAGCTACCAGACTTTTTTAAGAGGGGCTCTCGCTCTCTTCCCTTTATTTCCCCAGCACCTCAGACTAGCAACAGGATTTTCACACACAACAACGAAGCCACCCTAACCATCCCTCCCCCAAATGTGATTTATTTTTAAAGAAATGTGTTGGAATGTGCCACTTAAACTCAAAGGATTGAAGTCTCCAGGACAGTATTGTCCATTTAGGTCTTAATCGGCACTTAGAGATTTTCTCTAAGTCTAATCTTCTAAAAAATTCTTTGAACTTGGCATTCCTTTGGTGACCATATGGCACTGAAAATTGATTAACTTTTCTGTCTTCAGATGGCATAATACAGGCATTTGTCTATAATCTGAAAATAGATTTACTAAAGCAAATCAGTTGGCTGAAGCCCAAAGTATTAACTCCAGCAGCTATATTAAAAAAAAAAAAACATAGGATAGTCACAAACGAACAGGTAGTATTTTGGGAATAAAAATAACAAAAAAGTTTTATAAAACCCAGCCAACCAAACACCCGATCCATTGCATTGCATATTCGTTTTGAGGCAATTGAGAAGGGCAGTATTTCTTGATTTGGGGGCATTTTGTGTGTTCCTTTGTTTTCATACAGTCTTGGAGAACATTCCACCCCAGAGGCAGCAGCCTATCTCCTCTACTTTCTTTCTAGAGTCACAGTCCAGATCTTTATTCATGACAGCTTACAATGGTGGAAGTCTTTTTTTTTTTAAATTCTCATAAAGCTATTTAATTTTCAAACTGTACTAGAGACTAGGTATTTTGAAATACAGAGTTCATTAGATTCAGTTACAACACAGTTTCCAAAGGGAAATTCTTACAATATTCTGATTATCGAAAACAAATTTTTATTAAAAAAAACCCCAACTACATGATCTAATACCAAATCTGTGTTGTCAAAATGCACCTTTAATTATGCATTTAATGACATCATTTTCAACTGCTTGGTTTCATAAGTATTAGAGATTTCGTTTTTTTAAATGTTTTATAAATATTTTTAAAACATTTTTCAATTATTTTTCTAAGAAGGAATATAATTGACCTGTGCTTACATATAAATTTTCTCTACATAGTGACACTTTTAAAAAAAGACAATACTATCGAATGGGCAACAGCTCTGGCTTTCCAAGGCAAAGCCAAAAAAAAGAAAAAAGTAAATTTGATTATGCCTCCTGATTATTACTCTGACTTTCATTTTCTCCTCCTGTCCATATTTCTAAATGTTAGAAATTATATGCGTAAGGACATTTATTGCTTCTTGTAAAAATAAATAAGGGAGAAAGTTCAATACTTAAGAGTAGAAATACATAGTTGAGAAGTAATTAATAAAAATAACAATGTTACTATTTCAGTTGTGGGTAGGGGCTTTTATACCCCTAAAGGAAAAAAGCATGGTTTCAAATTATTGGTGTTAAATGTATTATCTTTCTGGGTCAAAATGGAGACTCTTAAGATAAGGAGTCATGAAGTCAGTAATGCCTTAAATTAGTCAGGACATCAGGAATCTGGGGTCAAGGCTGTTTCCACCACTGCGGTCTTACCACCATGGGTAAGTGTGACACCGTTCATTCAGCACTTGTTTCTGTCCTAAGTGTGCCAGGTCTCCGTGTCTTCATCACAGACATTGCTCTGGGCGGCCACCACTACGTGATCACTCAGCTCCACTTCTGCAGGATCACATTTGTTTACAGAGGTCTGACAAATGGCACACAGATTTGGTTCTCCTTGGTGAGGTAGGATCAGAGATATTCTCCCTGTTCAGAGGAACAACAATTCTGATGCTTCTTTCCACAATGTCCTGAAGAGCATCTTCAGCAGAAGGGATGATCCTGGAAGCACCCGGGGACACTTAACATTTGTTATCAGCAAGAACAGTCCTTTCCTCTTCATCCTGGGCACAGAGTGTCTCCAGGCCTCGGGCTCTGCCTGAAGGGCCTCCTCTTCCTTCACAGGTGGAGCTCAAACTTACCAGCCTCCCACCTGCTGGAGGGGCCCCATCCCCAAGTCCCGGCTAGGAATCTTCCGGTGTGGAGTCCAGCTTAAGTCTTTTAACTGAGCTCTCCATCTTCAATCAGCTATCAATTATTTCTACAGTTTGTATCTCAGTAAAGTTCTTGAAACTCTTTCCTACTTATCTCATTGCCATAAATCTCAGATTTGTCACTGATTCTGACATTAAAATGACAGGATACAAGATAAATATACATTGACTTTCATATACTTTGACTCTAATTTTATTTTCTATTATTGTCCTCTCCTAATCCTCTCAGTCAAATATTTGCATGAATTTATTGTACCCACCACAGTCTTCATGTATTACATTCCTTTGCCCAAGTGTCCCCTCCTTGGAATTCTCTCTTTATACTTTTATCAATCCCATCAGGGAAATACTCTTCTTTCCGGTCAAACTAAAGGGTCTTTTAACAGATTTAATGCAATTGAACACACATTTGCTAGGCATCTTCTATATGGCAGGCATTGCATTACACACTATTGGTGACAGGAAGAATAATGTTTCGTAAACTTTGAAATGAGTTAAGGAGCTTGTCTCTCTCTGTACTGTCCATTAGAGTGTTTGTATCAAAATGTTATAAATTATTATGCATCAACAAATCAGACAGCCTAAAAAGTGGATTTAATCTCTAGAGACATATAACCAAATGAAAAACAGAAAATGTGTAAAGACTGACTGTTAGTAAGGAGATTGAATCAGTAATCCAGAACCTCTCAATAAACAAAAGTTCAGGACCATACAGCTTCACTGGGGAATTCCACCAAACATTTAAAGAATACCAACTCTTCTTAAATCCTTTCAAAAAATGCTTCCTAACTCATTTTGTGAAGACAGTATTACCCTGAAAGCAATATCAACAAGGATACTATAAGAAAAAAAATAATTACAGGTCAATATTCCTGATGAACACAGAAAAAAAATCCTCAATAAAATATCAGAAAATTGAATTCAACACTAAAAGGATCATGCTGGTCCATAGTCAAGTGGGATTTGTTCTAGGGATGCAAGGATGGTTCAATAATCACACATCAATGTGATACATTATATTAACAAAGGAAGGATAAAAATCATATGATAATCTCAATGGATGCAGAAAAAGCCCTTGATATAATTCAATAGCCATTCATAATAAAAACTCCCAACATAGTAGGGACAGAGGTAATATACCTCAATGTGACAAGCCCAAGCTAACATTACACTTATAGATGAACGTCTAAAAGCTTTTCATTCAAAATTAAGAACAACACAGATACCCACTCTTGTCACTTTTATTCAGCACGGTACTGGAAATCCTAGCCAGGGAATTAGGTAAGAAAAATAAATTTGGAAGAAGTAAGATGGTCATATTTGCAGATGACATGATTTTATGTGTAGAAAACACTAAAGGCTCTATCAAAAAGCTGCTTGAACTAGTAGTATTTCAGTGAAATTACAGAATACAAAATATACAAAAATCTGCTGTATTTCTATACCCTAATAATGAACTATCAGAAAAAGATTTTTTTTTAAATCTCAATTACAATTGCATCAAAAGAAATAAAATACCTAGAAGCAACTATTAGACACCGAAGATAAAAAATGAAGAGATCAACACACGGCAAATTATTCTAGATTTGAGAATTAGAAGACATATTATTGGTTAAATGTCCATACACGCCCAAAGTAATCTACAAATTCAATGTGATCCCTATCTAAATTTCAATGGCATTTTTCAAAGAAAGAGAACAAATATTCTTAAAATTTGTATGAAATGACCAGAGACCTACTGTAATCAAAGCAATCCTGAGAAAGAAAAACAAAGTGGAGGCACCACATTTCCTGATTTCACACTATACTACTAAGAGAGAGTCATCAAAAGAGTATGGTATTGGAATAACAACAGACAACACGGATCAGTGGAACAGAATTGGGAGCCCAGAATTAAACCCGCACATCGATGCCAATTAATTTATTACAGAGGAGCCAAGAATATAAAATGAGGGAAAGAACAGTCTCTTCAATAAATGGTGTTGGGAAAGCTATGAGGTCACACGCAAAAAAAATGAAAGTGGGCCACTACCTTAAACCATATATAAATATTAAAATGGATTAGATTTGAACCTAAGACTTGAAACTATAAAACTCCTAAAAAGAAAGAAGAAGAAAGTTCCTTGACATCATTCTCAGCGATAGTTTTTTGGATTTGATATCTAAAGCAAAGGTATCAAAAGCAAAATAAACAAGGGGGATTACACCAAATGAAAAGCATCTGTGCAGCAAAGGAAACCCTTGAAAAATAAAAGGCAACTTACCAAATAGGAGAAAAAGTTGCAAATAGTTTATGTGATAAGAGGTTAATATCCAAAATACATGAACTCATACAACTCAGGAGCCAAAATATAATCTAATTTGAAAATAGGCAAAGGATCTGAACAGATATTGTTCCAAAAGAAAAAAGAAAGAACCAAACCCATAAAATGATCAACAGGTACATGAAAAGCTACTCTATATTATTAATCATCAGGGAAAAGCAAACCAAAACCACTGCGAGCTATCACCTCACAGTGTTAAAATGGCCGTTATCATGAAGACAAGAAACAAGAAGTGCCGGGAAGGTTGCGGAGAAAAGGGAAAGCCTGGGCGCTGCTAGAATGTTAACTGGCAGAGATACCATGGAAAGCGGTCTAGAGGCTTCAAAAAATGTTAAAAATAGAACTACCATATCACTCAGCAATTTTACTTCTGGGTATTTATGTGAAGGAAACAGAAACACTAGTTAAAAAAAAAAAATCTGCTCCCCATGTTCATCACAGCATTATTTACAATATCCAAGACATAGAAGCCATCTAAATGTCCTTTGATGAATGAATAAAATACTTACACACACACACACACACACACACACACACACACACACACACACACACACATACAATCCACGTTGTGGCAAATAGCGAGATCTGATTTTCCTATGATAAAAAAAAAAAATTTCACAGTGCAGGTGTGGTCCTAGAGGCTGGAAGGTACTAGACTAAGTGGAATAAGTCAGAGAAAAAGAAATACCTGGAAAAATTTTTTCCAAACCACTTATATTTGGAAGCTAAAACAAAACTAAACTGAACTCACAGGGATGGGGAATAAATTGGAGGTCACCAGTGATGGGAGGTGGCCAAAACGATTAAACGGGTCACAGGGCACCCATTTCCAGTCATAAAAGACATAATTCCTGGGGATGTAATATACATGGAAACTATATTTAATAATTCTGTTGTGCATATTTGAAAACTGTTCAGAGAACAGATGTGGAATGTTCTCATGACAAGAAAAACAGGCAAGCGTGTGAGGGGATGGGTGTCACTCGAGTTCCTGGTTGCCTCCCCCTCCCACCCCGTTCGAGCATCACCTTGTTGCATCATTCACCCAAAGCACTGGTGTCATGTCAATGACATCTCAATAAAGAGGTACAAACCAACGTAAGAGGAAAATTAAAGTACGAAAAAGGCACTGAAGGTGTGAGAGAGGGAAAGAAGAATTGCTTGGTTAGATGTGCTTTCCAGGGCAATTCCTGCCAACTCGCCAGGGAGTGCGGTTTTTGTCCTCTAACTCAAGGTCAGCACACTTATGGCCTCTTTCTGTATGGCCCACAAGTTACACAACAGTTCTTCTATTGTTATTTATTTTTTTAATAAAAAGAGGTGCACCCTGGTGGCTCAGGCACTAAGCCACTGGCTAGAGTGTGGACCATGTGAAAGCCCGAGGACCCATGTTCATGACCCAGGCCCAGGGCGACCAACCAAAACAAAGAAAAAGTACTCCCTCCTCCTTTTCTGTCCTTCCTTAAAATGCTTCTCACTCCTCTCCCTTCCTTTCCTTTCTTTAAAAAAAAGAAACATTCTGACACATGAAAATTATATAATGTTCAAATTTCAGAGTCTATAAATAAAGCTTTTCGGAGGAGCACAGCCGGCGCTCTTTCCTTCATATACTGTCTATGGCTACTTTTGCGTGATAGCGACAGAGCTGAGTAGTTGTCACAGACTGGCCCGCAAACCTAAAACAGCAACTCTCTGAATTTTGAAGTTTGCCAGCTCTTGCTCTAACTTTCTGCTTCTCGAAGTGTGATCCTTGGACCAGCAGCACCATTTGGGAACTTTTAAGGAAAGCAGAATCTTGACCTCCAAGCCAAATCTACTGAATCAATTCAGACCCCCAGGCGAGTCATTTTCACATAAAGGTTAAGAAGTTCTGGTTTATTACATCTGGACCACACTAACCCACTTCACGGAGGCCTGGCTCTCCACTCGGCTATTCAGCTGATGATTCTCACACCAGGTTTTTCGTGGCTTGTCTTTCTGCCCCCCGAGGATGAGTGCATGCAAAGCAGCATTCCACTTGTTTCTCCCACCTCTGCGCTAAAACAATTCCAACATCGTTCATGCGAAAACTGGTCATCCATCACTTGTGGTATCTTCTCTATTGTTTCCTCACACCATGGAGTCTCGGGCATTTATGCCTTATTTTTCCCATGGAGGATGCAGACTTCTCAGTTGCAGCAAAATGTTTTAAGAATTTATTCTATTCACCTGTGGTGCATATGTCCAGCTCGCACTTTAAAATACTATCTGCCACTCATGACTTAGAATATGCTTCCCATCAAAAAACGAATATTGAAGTATCTGTGGTCTAATAGATTTGGAAGATGCTACAAAGCATATTTTCTTCTTTGATGTTCGCAATTTGCATTTTCTTATTAAAGACCATGAGATGTACTACAGAAAAGAAGTCTGTTTAACAGTGTCTAATTTAGTATTTACTCAACTTATCTGACCATGAGAGTCTCTCTCATTTAGCATCTAACATCCCAGGCATAGGTCAGAGGACACTTTTGTAGCACATTTATGCCACAGAACGTGTAGGCTTCAAGAAATAAGCAACAGCATAGAGGGAGGTAGAAGGAATTATGCTTAGTGAGTTAAGTCAGGAGACAGACATTAAAGGATTTTCATGAGGCTTATCGAGAAAATAAGCAAACAAATGAGGCAGATCAAACGAAAATATCTATAGAATAAAATGACTGGTTATCAGAAGAAAAGAGGGAGGGCAGGGGAGAAATCAGGTAAAAGAGGTCAATTATATGGTGAAAGAATAGAACAGTTGGTGTTAAATTTATTATATACAGGCATTGATTTACATTAGTATCTACCCTAAACCTATGTTATGATAGAATGTTCTGTCAACCTTTTTTTATTATTATTTTTTTTTAAGGAAAGGCGCAGGCAGGAAGACGAAAGCAGCAGCAGCTTTTTGTTTTTATTTTATTTTGTTGTTTATCTTGGTTGTTCACCCCAGCTCCAGGTGGCCTTGGGGTGTATGTGGACTATGACGAGGCTCGTTTATGTGCTACGCAACAAGGGTGAGCCTTTTCAATGAAATTTAAAAAATAAAATCACTTCCATTAGCAGACTGATATCCAGAAAGGTTGTATCAATTTATTCTTAAACCAATATAAGTTCATGTTATTTTATGCTTTCTCAATATCAAAGATAATAAATATCTCACAGTATTTTTAAAATATTGGAAATTATCCTTTCATGTCAGAAAGATTAAGGCATTTTCCGCAACTGTCTGACGTATCTATTTAATCTTCTGAAATAATTCATCGACTCTTTAACAGCTGCATATGTGAAACGTTTGGCATTTACAAAGCACTAGGCTGACCTGTTTTTTCTAAACACTTGCCTATTTTGTTCCTCAGTTCCACACACTCAGTGTTTAAAGCCTCATATACTGTAACAGTGAAGTGACAAGATGAAATCTGCCCAAGTCAGGCGCTAAGGATAATAATTAACACGGACATTTATATCACTTGGACACCTGCCAAGGAAAGTCAGCTTGCTGCTGATGGGCACACCTGTCGAGGGCCGGGCTGGCTGTTGTGAACATGTGGTAAGGCAGGGTCTGACTTAAGAGAAGGAGAAAGACTGCAGATATTTAGATGGTGGGTTTTCTGGAGCAATGAAACAGGCAGGTATTTAGATAAATGTGTATTTAAATTATGATGACCATTTGCACATGGGGTTAGCAAGGGCCTCACATAGAAGTTCCGCGGTGGAAGTTGTCTACTCTCCCTGGTTCTACTCCTGTCTGAAGAGATGAGACTTGAGAGTTATACAGGATTCTAAGGCTTTGGGTAACATGAAAGGGTATGTATTTAAGTGACTGCATTAAAATATTTCAAGAAATGCTGTAGGACATTCTTTGAATGAATAGGTTTGCTTCTTTGAAATATCCTTGGGTTTCTGAGACGATACCTGCGTGTCGGGTCCCTTCATACATGGAGGGATTTAGCACCTTGATTTCATCACCACCACACTGAGTCGCTTTCCGCATTCCTAGAGAAATTAGCTTTTCATGTGCCTTTTCATCCTCCTAGAACATGACTTTTCTCCAGGGCAGAGGCTGGTCTTTTTCAACTTCTTCACTAAGTCATTAAGTGTCTCTGCTTCAATACAATGCTCAGCATATGGAATGTATTAATCATGCCTTTTCATTTTCCCTATTCCCGAGGCTTTGACACCTGGGGGCCTTGTTGGCCCTGAAGAGTTTGTCCTTCCCAGGTTCTTAGAGTCTGTAAAGGACTCTTCTTTAAGCATTCCTTTCATGGAAAACCAACCAATCCAGAGCCCATGCCCTCACCACCTCCCCTACGGGCGCTTAGCCTCAGGGCCACGGCCAGGCCGCCCCAATCACTCCAGAGCCAGGTGGCAGACCACCAGGTCCAGCCCCAGGCCCTAGAACCTACTGAAACTATTCAGACTAGCCATCTTACACCTGCTTACCCTGCTTCCTCCATCCTACTGAAGAGACCGCAATCAGGACTCTTGTCTGAGTTTTCCCTTTTGCTGCCCCTGCCTCCTCCCAGTCTGGTATCTCCCCACATGCTCCCAGAGTGGTCCCCACTTCTGGGACCTGTGAGCAAACCTTTTCTGTATTTGGTGAGATGTACTTTAGAGGAAGGAAGCGAGTAGGCAGGGAGGGACTGGAGGAAGGAATGACCATTCGTCCGTGTCATTGTCCACGATGCCTGTCCCCTCCCTCCTTCCCAGGCCACGAACCTGCATCCTTGGGCTTTATGTAGACTATGACATTTGGCGCGATGGACTTGACTACTGAGCCACCAGCCACACTCATATCTCTTGATCTGCTGGTCCACTTCTAAAGCAGTAATGAAACCTTCTTTGGAAAACACTGAACCCATCAAAGAATATGCTTACAGAGAAGAAAGGATTGGACAGAAAATGGTTTAAATAATAACTATCAAGTAATTGTCTTCCAACAGATATGGAGGGAAGTTTATCCACTTCTACCTCCTTAGACTGTAGCACACTGAAAACACATAAAACTAAACTAAAAAGAATTTACCTCAAGTCTATCTCAGAGGAGAAAATCATTCCTCTCCATAGAAGATAAGTCACCTTTGTATCTAACCTTGGAGAATCCTGTGGAGAGTCAAGGTGGATTGACAAGATATGAGACAGTCATGTTTGTTTTGTTCAAGTTCTTAAAGGTCATATGTCTATCAGCTTCCTGGTAAAGGAAACATTTAGTGTTCTTCAAAGTACAGGTAAAAGTTAGTTCTGCTCATTAAATTCTGACCTCCTGAAATGCTTCCTACATTAATTCTCTGCTGCAAGTGCAGCTTAGGGAAAATAGTATGGGTATGACAAGTTCAAATGTAAAGCATAAAAAATACAAGAAAAGCTTGGTAGATGCCTGGCCCATGTGATGGCACTAGTGTGGAAGCATGTAATGTGGCTGAGAGTATACCTATGCCAAATTCCACTTAGGACAGCCCCAGACTTCTGCTCATGTCATTTCTAATACCTGATGTCATTTATCTACTGGATAGGATACTGGGAAGGGTACTGGACAATAAAAGTTCAATAATCTACCTTTCCAATCTACACCTCTGATCAATTTCAATTTTAATCGTATTTCAAATGTTCTATTATAAAATGATTTTAAAATGGCACATCCTGGTAGCTCAGGTGTTAAATCTGCGACTCTGGCACGGTCCACATCAAGCCCAAAGACCCAAGGTCACGACTTGGGGCCTGGAGAAACCACCAAAATAAACAGCTAAATAAAAAATGCTTTCTCCTCCTACCTGCCTGCCTGCCTACTCACCTTCATTTCTGCCTGCTTTCATCCTCTGTCCTCTTAAGAAATGGTTAAAATATATACCTATGATCTCATAGTTCAGATGAGGAGATGATACACTATTTAGGAAGAGTAGCAAATTTTAAGGATGTGTATAAATTCAAATGAAGGGAAAGAGAAGTATTATTTCTTTAATGCCTATTATATACTATATGCACTGCATTATGGCCTTATTTTATTTCCCAACAAATTTGTGAAGTAGCTGTTATTATATTTTTAAGATATAGGCAACACTCCTTTATCTAGAGGAAAGAAAAAGAAGAACATAGACAATTAATTCCAGATAATCTTCAAGATTTCATTTTCTTCGATCCCTTTGGCTTCATCTTTCATCAAACTTTTTACTCTGGATAGAAACAAGTCTTAACAAAGTTCACTGATTCTTCCCCTCTAATCTCCAGTGGAGCTGCCAGCCAGCTCTGTAACTGCCACGCAACAGCGAGCCACTGAGAAGCAAACCTTGAAAAATCTGTGTGCAGGAAATCCCCACTAGAAAGAAATGAGAGTTAACATAGGAACAAGACCGTTGAAACGGGCTGTCATTTTACAAGGTCATAATAAACCGGGTATGAAAATAACTTTGTATTAATCAGAAATAAATATAAATCAATAATATAAAAGGGCTAGAAGATGCAGTCATACTCATTAACACACTCATAAATCAATCATTTATCCATTCTGTTGCACCTCCATTTCCACCCAGGATCTGACAGGGAGTACAGAAGTCAGCTAAACGAGGATTATTTCATGGGGTCAGCAGTCGGTGATAAGAAAATACACCTGCAGACATAAGGAAATGGCTGTCCTTTTATCCACAGAGGCTTCAAATATCTCTAAAAATTGGTTCCAACATAGGATGTGTAGATTAAATTTGCTTTCAGTAGAATACTTTGTTTGAAATCAATTTATTAGAGAGGGGATAATGTTGGACTTTCTTGGATCTTTTTCCTTTGTTAATCATAAAGGATGATAACACAGTAAAAAAAAAAAAAAAGATTTGCAATATTTCAAGCTCTGAAAATATAAAGCGATACATTTCTTGATGTTATTCTATATTGGGGCTGAAAGCCAACACTGTTTTATTTACACGTGTGTGTATGTATATATGTGTACAAATGTGTAAATATATATGTATATACATTATAGATTTCTCTTAATTACATAGCATCTTTTTTACCTAGATTTTTTAAAAACATTCTAGGCCCAAAATAAGATGGTGCCAAAAATTTAAGGATCATATTATGGTACCAGCAGAAGGATATGGTAGGACTGAAACTGAAGAAGGTGTTTTCCAAAGAAAAGTTCGACAATGAACTGTTCACTATCTACATTTTAAGGTGAGGTTAAAAGTAATTGCTGAGTTGGTCTGTGGCCTAATATTGGAGGAGGGTTATGCCATCTTAGAAACTTAGATTGGGGCCAAAAGGGGTCAGAAATTCAATGAAAGCAGGGCAAATGCAGTTGCTGCTGGAGCAAAGGGCTGTCTTCAAAAACCACCGATTATTTCCGTTTTTCAGAAAACGTTTTTTGTAAGAAAAACTGAAAATTTACCTCCTGATGCAGCCTTCTTCTTTCTCGTATGTCTCTGGCAACTGACAGGAGGGTCGGAACTACAGATTGGAGCTCGGATATAAATATTCATCTGGGAAAGTGAAGAATGCAGGCTCTCCACAATCAGTCTTGTTCATTTTTATAAAAATGAATTCAACTGCTAAATGAGAGAAACTAAACAACCCACTGGCAAAATATATCTACTTTCCAGTATAGAATTACTAAGAGTTTATGTTTAAAAAAAAACCCATTTACGGCATCACTTGGCTTAAAGTTGACAGGCAGTAACTAATTTAATACTACCATTGAACAAGAAATATCGATTTTTATGTCTGACAGTTTCTTTTGGTACCTATTTTTTTTAGAAAAAAAAACCAAAAACCACAACTGTGGATCATGGGACTTTCCTGTGCCCTCTAACATATGGTTTTTAAAATGGACAAATTCTGACTTAGCACATGTCTAAAGCTCCATCAATGAATTCTGGCTAATATTCTCCATTTCTGCTAAGAGAAATAGTGCATCTTCAAAGTCAGGTACTAGGAACAACAAAGCGCTTATTATATGAAAACCTTTCAAAACAGTTGGTTTTGTTCACCCCTAAGTCAGTTTCCTTGGGCCCACGCGCAAACAAAATTACGCTGAAAGATGTCTGTCTGTGTCACACAGCCCCACTGACCTGTACTTCCTAGAAAAATGTGCCTTTGAAGGGACACCCAGGATGACGACGAAGTTCGCACCCACCACCCCATCCCCGACAGGCAAGCAGTCACCTGCTGTCATGGAAGCCCAAATTTGAAGATGGGGATAGCAACCAATTTCTTTAAAACTGTTATAATGGAAATGAAGGGCAGGATAAAACCCCCAGAGACATCAGGGGCTGAGCTATGTTTCTATTTTCCGGGTGTTCCTTTCTTCCAAAAGAATGACAGAGCACTCTGCCACCACCTGGAGAACCAAGAAAACAGAATCAGCAACTTATGCCTGGATGAATCTTGTTTACACATTGGCTCAAAGTGAGACCATCTGTAAGTATTGCATCGCACACATACCCAGTTAAGCACAAATTACTTTTTATGGTATATTTTTTGTCTTGTCACCAAAGATTTCTTAATTTTCTACATGTGTTCACATCAACCACAAGACAAACCATGTTTATTCTGTCATGTGGATTTATAGACCAATCGAAGTGAAACGAGTCCTTGTCTAAAATTGCTACGGCTATAATTTCATGACTGCTTAGTTCCAAGGCCGATCACTAAATCTGTATGGACAACAGATGTACTTCAACCTTATGGTCCAAAGGAGACCAATAAATAGATTGACTTTTTGAAATTCAAAGCCCAGGAAATGATAAAATAGATGCTGAACCCACACCAGACTCATGTTTAACAGCTCTTTCCTCTAGTAGTCATTTTATAAAAATAGAGGAAGGAAAATAACCCAGCCTAGAAAAAAACCAAGAATGGTTTTATCTTGTTTTGTCTTGACCATAAGAGGTAGCTTCAAGTTTGGAGAGTAAGAGCATGCAGATATTTCATCATCAACCTTACAAACAACTAGAAAAATAAGCAAGTGGAATTGACACCAAGTATGTGTGCTGCCCGAAGCTGTTAAAATCTTAGGTTGCTTCTCATATTTTCCACATTGGTAATACAGTTAGAAAGGAGCGAGGCCTGGGAGTCAGCAGTCCTGGGGACTGGTTTTGCCTGGTCCACAGACAAGCTAAGCGGAATGAGGACCAGTTATTCTGTCTTTGGAGGCTTGAGTTTCCTTCTTTGTGAAATATGAGGAATGAGCACTTTTCAGTGTTTCCTCAAATGTGCCCTAAGAAAACAGTTCTGCAGCAAGTTGACGGATACCATTTAAAAGGGGGGATTGTGTGTCAAACAGGTTTAGAGAGCACTGGGTTAAACAAAGTTAAACATCGGTCTTGACTACAGAACTTATAAGAACTCTGTGCCAATATACACTGAATTTCCAAGAGAGGAAAGTGACAGACATCATTCTCAATCTTACTGGACCATGGACACATGCTTTGGGAACCATGTTGAAGAATGACTGTTATGTGGAAGACACTTTGGAAAACAATGGATTGAATGATCACTAAGATTCCCATCTGACTCTGACAAAGTGACACTTAAGACCAGGCCTGCGTTTTACAACCACCTCTTACAGTGCTCATGAGAGACATCAGTAATAAGGCGAAGCCCTCTTTCCCACTTGGTTTCAGAGTCCGTCTCAAGTGGCGCTTCGGGAAGCCACTACTCACGAGGGTTGGCACCTGGGTTGAATCGTTTTTGCCACGCTTGAGCTAACAGTCTATAATTAAATGTTATTTTCTTAGACAGGAATCACTGAAATTCTGACTAACAACCTCCAATTTATCCTTGACTGTTAACTCTAGGAATTTTTTCTCTTTCCCTTTTAATTTTTTTTGAACAATCTGTCATTTTGCCATGACACATGAAATTACTGGGGCCTCATCCCTCTTTGAAAAATGCTCAGGATGACTATATTAATATCCAATTCGAGACGTTTCTGAATGAAATAGGCTACCATTTAGCATTATAGGAATAAAAGGTGTGTTCCCGGCTAATCAAAAAGTAACTTGCAAGCATGATTTGGGCATTAGTGGATATTTTGACTTTCTGCAAATGCAATTCATTCCCACGTGTAGACAGAAGTGAATGTCACAGTGTATGAGGGGCAATGGGGCTCTGAAGGCCCCTGTCGCTCATTCACAAATTCTCAAGTTCCACCTGTTAGTTAAAAAATAGATTCATCCTCACCGATCCTCTTTGCAAGCACAAAAATAAGTCAGCATGACCTGACAAGCCACACTTCAAAGTTACCCATGTTGTGAAAATTTGTACTGAATGTTTCCAAGTCTTCAAAGCGTTGGGGGGAAAGAATGGATCACACCGAGAGCCTGAGAATGGGAAACGGCAGACATAAAACAGCGAGAGGTGCACATTCAGCTGTTTTGTTGTTACAGTTACGGCAGGTAATTGTTAGCTATTGTTAGAACTTGGATTACATCCCAAAGGGGATAAAATGGGAGATGGTTTATTAGACAATGTCGTCAGTCTTCTACGCTTTTGAAACTTGCCCACGGAGAGGCAATGATTACCTCAGAATTATGAAACCTGAAAGGATTAAAATCAAAGCAGGGAACAGGACAGCAGGTCCTCCAAAGAGTGACAGACACCCACAGACATCAGTTCGCAGGTGGATGTCTCAGACATCCAGTCATTTTTCTTTACGTTTTAATTAGCAGTTATATCGACTACAACTTCTTTCTCAGCGGTGGGACATCTCTCCCCAAAGTCAAAGTATAGGGGAGGCTTTCTGAGTCAGCCCCGAATGTCTTGTTTCAACCAGGCTGCAGGCTAATGGTGATCAGGACTAAGGGAAGAGGGACAGAATGGAAGGAGGGATAGCAGATAAAAGAGATCTACCCCACACTTCTGGGAAAAGCTGAAACTGAATACCTCCCAGGGCTTTGCTTCTCCCATTTTCATCTCTCCAAAGCAGTGTTCACCTAACCCTGTGCTGGCTGAGGGCCCGTCGGCGGGGCCAAACTCCGTTGCTCCAGACGAGGAGGGCAGTGCTAGCCTCTCAGTGGTGGGTATTCAGGCCGAGGTTCAAGAGAGCTCAGAGGCCCTCTCACGCAGCATTCTGGCTTTAGTCTAGTCTAGTGACTTTCAAATGCGGCTAGTGGGACCCCAAAACAAACAGAGTGGGAGAGCAATATTAAACTTTTCACTGGCCCCATGTGTCCATGACTGTGTGTACAGAAATTTGTTCTAAGTTAAGCTTTTCCCAGCTAACTCATTTCAAAGTCATACCCTTCCTTAATGCTTTCCCCTTGTTCTAATTTCATGGCCTTCTAGAAACCCAGCTTTCAAGGTCAGCCTTCCAAGGAGAGCTGTAAAGAGAGGTACTCAGAATGGAATAATCTCGCTAGCGGGTAGCAGCCCCGGACCCTGGGCCACCCCTCCTATCAACTAAATAAAGAATTCCATCATCGAGACAACCGAGCATCATTTTAGGCGCACACACAACGGCACACAGAGCCCTGGACAGCACGCCCGATATCCCCCCGAATCCAGCCCCAGCACCCTGCAAAGGCTGCTCCGCAACCACCGTTGACTCCAGCTGCACAGGTAATTCTCTGGATAACACCGGCCTTCTGCCCAACAATTGAGATCAAATACATACTTTTCAATCTGTCGAAAAGTCAGGCATTTTCCAAGAACGCCGTCCCCACGTCCCAGGATCAGGCTGTGCGGCACCTCCTTAGGAGCCGGGTGGGGCCCCAGGTGCGTGAGCACGCGCAGAAGTCAGGACTAATTACACCTCGTTTTACTTGCCCATTTGGATAACGAACAAAATGGCATGTTTCGTGCAGTTGGTTTTTCAGAGCAAATGACTGGAGGCTGACATTTCATGCCAAAAGACTAATGTTTTTTTAAGGGTTAAAATGATGTTATGCTCCGAAACAGACTTCACATCTTTTCATTGAAAAATACGCATCTTCATGAGGAAAAAGCCCTCCTTTCTCACTGAAGCCCCCCGCCGGCTGCATTCCTCCACTGCGTGTTTTTATCTGACATGCCCCACAGCTATGGTGACCCCACAATACACAATTTTTAAACATTGGCTTCAGAGGCACTTACAGACTTGGCAAAAGACGAAACAAAACCAAAACTCTGAGACCATTATGAGGGGCAGGGGCAGGAGAAGGGGGAAAGGCTTTAGCATACGCTGTTTATGAGTTACAAGATTCCAATAGTTCTTTGCTTGCTTAGCAGATAAAAAATGTGCTGTGCTTGGTTTTGCACTTAAAAAGGCCACTGTTGATAATGGCTACCTGCACTCGCTGAGCAGAGAACTCCAAACCTGTCTTGTGGAGCAAGACTGCAACTCTGAGAGCCCAGGAGTTGTGTGCTGGAGCATCTAGAACACGGGATCTCTCGGCCACACCAGTCTTTGTGGCTCCCATGACTGTCTGACAAGGAAGAGGGGCCGGCAGCTCTCTCTCCCCTTTCAAGTCTGTGTCTACTGCGAGAAAGCTTTCCCTTACTCCCTCATCCTTCTGGCAAGTTACAGAGGTTGGGCAAATAAAACTACTCCGCTGAAAAGACAGAGTCCGCTCGATTTAAATCCTAGTTCACATTCACACCTTTTCTCAGTTCTTCAAGACATAAAGTCAAATAGTCTCTCTCCAATTCTAATCTTCCACTGGCCTACAGTTTTTCCAGGTTATTTGAAGTTGGCCTTAAAAATATTTGTCCAGGTCTGATGCCAGGTCAATTCATTTATTTCTTTGTGGAAGCATCTTTATTTATTAGATTCTTTACACCCTGGCCCCGGGTCCTTGTTTTCCATGGTCTGCACATCAGCACCTCGGCGGCCTGAGCCCCCGGGGCAGACCCTGATGCTATCTAAAAATATTCCTTGGGTTTTCTTATGACTAAAGTTATTCCATATGCCCAAAGATAGAACAGATTGGACTGAGGAATTTGTGAGCTCCTTGTCACTAAATATATTGGAGAGAGGAATAAGCAGCGAGGGTCTTATAGTGAGAATTCAAGAACTATATGGGTAATTGAACACTAAGATTTTTTTCAGCAAGCAATTGACAGCTGGTGTATAAAAGCAGGACAAAATACTAATGCCGGGCACAACAAATACTAAAGAATGGTATAATCCTCTTAATTGTGATGCATTTACTACATTAGCCTAATGTAATCAAGATAACTCCAGATTTCCAGGGGCTGTTTAATTAAGATGGTTGTTTGAGATGCAGTTAAAGGGAGCTTTTATTTGCATACAATACGCTAGTGTTTCCATGGCAGCAAACAGTGCATCACAAAATAAATTGTTTAACAAAGGATACTTGAAGGTACTTGATACAAAACACTGGTCAAAATGCAACCAAGCATTTCCTCTAAGAAAAGATTTCCGAATTCAATATCATTAAATTATTAACTTACTTCCTACGAAAATTTTCCAGATTTCTCCAGGTTTATGTGTTAGCCTTTTTTTTTTCCACTGAAGGAGAACCTCTATCTTTAAAAATGTTTGTGTTAGGATATCATATGCTAACATTTAAATTCAATAAATGTAATTTTTTTTCAACCCTTGGCTTTGAGTCTTGAACCTGGGTCCTTGGCTAATTCAGCCACCTGAGCCCCAAGAGTATACCCATTTTTTTAAAAAGTACATTTGAGTTTTAAAGAGGTTAAATTAATAATAATGTTGTTTCTTTAGTTTACAACACTGCATTCATTTTAAATACTGAAATTGCGTCTGAGTCTGTGCTTCACGCCACAGCCACCACCAGAGCTCCCGTGTCCCTCACCGTCACCTTTTCTTCTCATCCACCTCCTCCTCCCCATAACCAGTCCTGAGTCCTGCTATTTCCATTGCGATATGTATGTTCACTTGTTTCATTTCATTATATCCCACACAAGTGAAACCATTCTGTCTGTCTCTTCTGCTTTCTGATTTATTTCACTCAATATGATCCCCTTCAGTTCCAACCAGATTGTAGCAAAGGGCACAATTTCTTTTTTCTTTTTCTTTTTGTCTATAGTGGCATAGAATCCCACTGAGTACATGTACCAGGGCTTTTTTATCCATCATCTGTTGATGGGCATTTAGGTTGCTTGTCTTAGCTACGGCGAACTGCGCTGCTGTGAACACAGGAGTGGCGATGTCTTCTGATTAGAGATTCTGCATCCTCTCTGTGGATCCAGGAGTGGGATTGCTGGACCAAATGGTAGATCCAGCTTTATTTGTTTGAAGAATTTCTATGCTGCTCTCCCAAGAGATTGCACCAATTTGCATTCCCACCCACAGTGTAGGAAGGCAACCCCACACCCGCTCTAATACCTGCTGTTTCCAGTCTTTTTGATGCAGGCCGTTCTCACGGGTGTGCATTTTGGTATCTCACTGTAGTTTTGTATTTGCATGTAAAGAGATCTAATTATCTTATTTAATTGAAGACTGATTTTCATAACATTTATTATGCACATGTATTTTGATCGCTTTTCTGAATAGCCTACCCTTTCCCCCCATATTTCATATCCTTCCTTATTTTTCAGTATTTTTTTTAGAGAAGAATCATATTCCAATTCAGAAGCGAAAAAGAATCATGATTTCTGCTAGGGAGTGGTACACCATAAAAGTAGCTGTTGAGACAGAAAAGGACTATTCTTTCCCTAAGGGTCTCCCGGCCATGATCATGTGACATGAACATCTTCACAAGTTACACTTCAACCCTCGGGCCCAAGCCTGCTGGCCTTTCAGCTTCTATGTAGGTATTTCATCTGCCTCTGCCTTATCAAGTATTGTCTATTTTCTCTGTTGAGAAAAAACACAAAAACAAAAATACTAGTACCTTAATGGTTTTGTAGAATCACTGTTATTCGCTATTCACTTTTGTTCATAAGATGCAAATGACCTTTATTTTTGCTCAATATTTATAATGTAGAAATAGTTTTAATCATGACCTCCTATTTTCAAATTAGGCCGCATGCCACCAAGGAGGAGGAGCAGAAATTCCTCCCTCTTCCCCTTTCTGTAGGACATCATTATCATCTCTAAATGACTAAGAACTAACGTACTTAATAGCTGCTAAAATTCTGATAGGATTAGGAAGAGATTTTTCTGGCCAGTGAATAAAGAGTTAACCCTGGGACGTTACAAAGAAAATGTTAAATCTGTTGCCAGGTCATTTACTGTGAAGTTAAAAGCTACAAGAATGAGTTTGCCCAACACTCTGGAGTCTAATAATGTAATTGTAACTAGCACACTGAGGAGATGGAACAGTCTTCAAACGTGGCTTTTGCAGTGATTTATTGGACCCTGCACAGTAATTCTCCAGCGATTCATATAATCAGAATTTATAGATGTATTCCTAACTTCAGGAAAACTTGACTTCACTCTTGAACCTTTTGCCTTCTTACATCCATCTTTGAATTGCCATTAGCTAAGTTCAGTCATGATCTTGAAAAGGCACTCCCCCCCATCCCTCCCTGCACCCTCAGCCCCACAGGGAGACAGGATCTGATTTTCCAAAGTGTGCATTGTAACCTTCATCTTCAGAAATCTTGAAGCACGCTGTTGTTTCTAGCAAACAGTGCCATCGGAACGCACTATGTTCAGTGCAGCTGGAAAGATAGGGCGAGTCAGAAAGCACTGCTGGGGCTCATAAAAGTGTAACTACCTGATGTGCTGGTATAGGGTTCTTACTGGTGGTGGCGACAGAAGACGGATGCTGGAATTTTTCAATTAGGAGCTATGTGAACATCATAAAGGGAACTACCTTTCAATATAACTTAAAACTCTTATATAAAGATTGTTGTACCTAATATAGGCATTGAATTAGTGTGGCCTTTAAGAAGAGAACTTGGTAACACAAACACTTAGAATATATACTTATTGGATTCAGCAGTTTCACTGTTAGGAAGTCATGCTCTGGGGGGCTCCCATTAGGGCACAAAATCAGGAAACACTGAATCTACCAGAATGCTCATCCACTGGCGCTTAATTTAAGTAATGGAAAAACATTCATTTTACCCTAAATTCTATTAAAGAGAAAACGGACATTCCAGCATTTCATATACTGAAATACTAGGCAGTCTGTAAAAATGTGAGATGACGCTATCAAAACATACTGTCTAGTAATATCACAACACAGAAGGGGGAACAACAGACTGCTGGAAGGTTGTACAAGAAACTTGCACTGTTCGTGGTTAAGTTCATTTGGGCAGAGGGACTGAGTTGGAGAGAAGGAGCTTTCACTTTTCATTCTGGAGCTTTCTGTCTGTATGTTTATTGCGATTGGTTGCTGAATACGAAAACTACTTCACGCATCTTCAACTTACTAAACGTAGAAAAAGAAAACCATGGTACTATCAGAATACGCAGTCTAAAGCTGAAAATATATACTTTTAAGGATAATTATGCTCTATGAAACAGACTTGAATTATTATTTACTCATTCCCTAATGACTGCAGTTTTTAAAACCATATTTATTTGTCCCCACCTCACGAGGCCTAAACAAGGTAACAGATGCCTGTACCTACAGTCTGAGGCTCCATGCATTTTGCTCCACAAAGTGAGCTGTTATAATTTCTTCTAAGAGGTAAGGGCACAGACTATTGTGGGGGTGCAGAGAGCAAGTGAGAAGTCTCTGATTTTGAATGAAGACCATTAAACATCAGTCTTCTACTTCTGTAACTGAGGGCCTTTCCACTCCATCTGGGTTCCATAGTAGTGTGTTTGCAATATTTGCCTTTATTCTTTTAACTCTGAAGCTGCCCACTGCTATGAAGACACTGGACACTTCCAACAAACATGTCACAGTAAGAATTAAACTGAACTCCATTAGACGTACCCTGGTGGCTCAGGTGGCTGAGGCAGCTGAGGTGCAGACCATGTAAAGTCTGAGGACCTTGGCTTACAGCCACAGCCAGAAGGAACTCCCGCCCAAACAAAGAAAACACAACAAGAAACCTGAACTCCATTAAAGAACACAAATATATGTAGACAGACTCCTAAAACTCCATCTACTGATACAAAACTACGCTAAAGAGAATTCACACCAGCCAGGGGTGATCTCACCTTGTTTCAGAGAGTGGGCAAAAAACATAAGTGTATCATAAGAGAGGATACGTCGAACGTGCCATGTTAGGGCTGTGTTCTGAGGTCTTTCCTTGATGACCAAGAGCTTAGAGAAGAGTTCTCGCTCTGCTCCCTGTCCCAAGGACACGATTCCTTTTACCAAGAAGTGATTCTGACAGATGTCGAAGGAATCTGCTGAGCTCCATCATCCCCCAAACATTCTTTGTGTCAGATCTTGGTGGGAGAAGACAGAAGTTAATTATGAAGCAAAATGAAGACCTGCTTATGTAGACAAGATACCGGCTCACATGCAATTTGGACTCCAGGGGGGTTGAGAAAGCCATCAAAAAGCCCAATCATTTCAGAGCACCAATGGAAAACAGAATGAGCAGCACGAGGGAGCGAACCTACAGCAGGTAGGGTAGCTGTGGAATACAGTGAGGTCGCTTTCAAGCCACAACAGCGCGACACTGGTCACCATGCTGGTGTTAGTTCTATGCGTACACAGAACGTCCGTGGAAAGACCTTGGAAACAGATGTCAGGTGTAAGAGTGTTCCCACCAAGAGAGCTTCTGCTCATGAGCACCTGTCTCCAAGGGCTCCCTTCCCTCCTTGGATCTGTTAGGACTAACTGGCAAATCTCTCACGTTCTATTCAATTTACACATTCTTTCCTGAGAACATTTTTCCTATTAATTTAAACCCACATAGGCCAAAAAAGCTTTCACATAGGATTCACTATAGAGTTCAAGTCTATCTCTAGAATGGAATGGCCCTTTTTCTCTCTCCATGATGCCAGAGATTTCTAATTTTTCTTAAGCGGTAACACAGCTGTTTCTGATGAATGTTGACAAGATTACAAAACCAAACTTTTCCCTCCAAGCACTTCTCTAGTAAGGACTGCTAACTGTTCTGCTTTCTCCTTTGTCTGAGACACCCGGCAGGGTGGGCTCTGGTGAACCGGGAGAGAAGAAAAGCAGCTCTTGGGACGGCCAGGTAAGAGCTGTCTCTGGGGCTTTATTAGCCTATAAGCTCTTTATAAGAAGCAGACAAACCAGAGAGAGGGTTTATGTCAAGTCACCTGCAGAGTCTGTCAACAATCCCCAGGATGACCTTAATGACTGAAAAGGGGAAGGGAAGGGAGAAAGGACGCTGTCTTGTTTGAAGTCTATACCCTTGTGCAAAGTGTCATTCCTTCTTTTAAAGAAGTGCTCACTCCATGGGCGCTCTTGAACTTGAGGGGTCTCCTGAAATAGAGAGAGTCCATGGAGGGGGCACTGAAAACCTGCCTTGGCTGGGTGTGCCATGACTTTTGAGGGCGCAGGCCACCACTTCTGGCTCAAGAGGTCATTCTCTGCACAGGCTTATTTATGCTTATTGGGACCTATGGCTATGACACGTCTTTCAAACAGCCTGAGAAACATCTCTGTCTTGAAATGTTTTCATAACTGAATCTGACCCCCAAAGGAGGGCTGGGGTGGGGTGAACAAGAAACAGATATTCCGTTGTGATAAGCAAGGCAGAGAATCTTTTATTTCGTTTGCACTGTAGTTGAAGTCAGACCTCTCTGGAGAACTTGAGTTCACCAGATCCTCCTAAAATTTTAAATGTCAGAGATAAAATTTTAATCCTAATCTTTATACTTCAGGACTTCTTCTAGGTTTAAAGGCTCCTTTTCATGTCTGATGACCCACGTGTGAGGTTGGTTGAAGGGAGAAGGGCCAACCAGGGAGAAGAAGGCTGTTTGGGGTCAACGTTTCAATTTTCTGTGTTCTTCCCCATTTTTACAATGCCAAGTGCCAGGGCAGAACAGCTTTTTATAAAATTTTAGGCACGAGTATTGTGTCATGTGCTATTAACTTAAAAAGCTAAAGTTCTTTTTAGCAGTTTTGAGGACTGAGATGCTATCACCCTCTACCGTTATCTGGAGAGGGGCCCCTGCACTTTCAAACCTCACTGCTCCCAGAGAAGTAGAAATAGAAGCCGCGTGTCATGGCGCGCTACGCTCTTGGAAGATGAGACTAAAACAGACCTCATCCTTACGTTCTAAGACTGTCTAATGTTAGACATCACGGCGAAGACACTATTTTGTGGCCAAGGGAAAGAGGCTGTTTCCATCATTACAGATTGGAGGCAAGGACATTAGTCGCAGGCCCTGCTATCGGGGGGACGCAGAGGTCGCAAGCGACGTGGGGCGGGGGGCCAGGCCTTATTCACTCTTGGAAGCCTCATCTCCACTAGTTTACAAGTGATACCTGAAGACCACTGTAGGCATATTTCATCTTGGTGTCAGGACTGGTTCTGGAGAGAAGACTGTTGCAGGGCTGGGTGGTCAAGCTGTAAACAGGGACTGAAGGACTGCTGTGTCAGTCACAGAGCCCTGTGCGATTCACACGGGTGGCAAAGCGAGGCTCCGAGCCCGGCGATGGGCCCCGTCCAGGACCAGAGTGTCACTCTAGAAGCAGCTTGCCTGTGGCCGCAGCCACGTCTGCACTGGCACCGAAGGGAATGGCCATCCGCAGCCCACCGGATGGCTGCTAACTTAAGAACGCACCTCCCAGCTCTCCTCAAAGGAGCCTCTTGGGACTGTGACACAGGAGGAGGGGGCCAGCACAGCATCTGGCAGGGGACCCTGGCCATCTTCTGGTGAAGTCTGCGTGGGACACCCGCGGTCAGGAAGAGCTGGGAGGCCGGGCACCTGCGGCGGTGAGGCTGCATACTGCTGTCTCTTGAACAGCAGCCAGGAGACCACTTTGTCACCTGGAGATGAAACTGGCTTCCTGCCCCAGTTTCTCCTTAGAATAGCAAATAGCACACAGGGCTCTGCAGGCCTGCAAGGCCGTCTCCTAGTTTTTAATAATTCCTTGTATTTACTTAGTGCCTTTTTCCTCTCCCAAGAGCAAAGTTTTCCATATGTTTCTTCAATAATCCTCCTGACAGCCCTGCGCCTGAGTGGGTTAGAGAACAGTGCTAACGGGCCAAGGTCGCACTCAGCCGCTCAGGAGCCCCTGTGAGCAGCCCACCGCACTGAGACATTTCCTGGCCTCACTCTGCACAGCTCCTCCTAATAGGTTATTTCGAAAAGCTTACAGGAGGCCACAAAGAGAACAGGTAACAATGAAATAATCAGAAGAAGAACAGCTAACATTTAATGAAGGCTCACCCCCCAGGTATATTCTAAGTGCTTACCATCTACGAGCTCATTTAGCACGCCCCAAACTCCAAGGGAGAGGACTATTGTTAGACCCACTTTAAAGATGAGGAAACCGAGGCCGGGGAGGGTAAGTGACTTTCTCAAGGTCACACCGGAAATGGGGAAGCAGGGTTTCAAGGTCATCAGTCTGCTCACAGGGACAGAGCCTGGATCCATTACTCAACACCGCTTCCCTGGAGACAAGGCAGTGATGGCACCCGGCAGCCTCCCGGAGTACCCAGCACAACTTCCTAGAACGGAGCATGAGAGGGCGCGGAGATCAGGGGCGCAGACAGGCCCTGAAGCACACGACTAACAATGCACAACAATGCACGCCAAGGTGACATCTCCCTTAGAGGTGGCCACTAAAGCCTCAGTTTTGCAGATCCGGACACTAAGAGTCAGAGAGGCTAAGTGATTTGAATACTAAAGGCATAGGAACAGATTCTACTTCCCTCATCCTGAGGGAAATGCAAATCAAAGCAACAGTGAGGTATCACCTCACACCTGTGAGAATGGCAATCCTTCAAAGGACTAGAAACAATGAGTGCTGGAGAGGAGGTGGAGAAAAGTGTGAGAATACCCAGCTGGTGGGAGTGCAAGATGGTGCAACCATTATGGAAAGCAGTGTGGAGATGCCTCAAAAAACTGAGAGTAGAAATATCACAGGATCTAGTTATTCGTCTACTGGTATTTACCCTGAAAACAAAACAACTCTCATTCCCAGAGATCGATGTACACCCGTGTTCACTGGAGCATAATGAACACTAGCCAAGAGTTGGAAGCTGCCTACATGTCCATCGGCAGGTGAGTGGACAAAGACACGGTCCCTGTACATAGCGGAAGACTTCCCAGCTATAGAAAAGTGCGGTCCTGACATTCACAGCGGCATTAGTGAACCTGGAGGGAATTATGTCCAGTGAGAGAAGTCGGGAGAAAGGCAGACACCGTATGATCTCACTCATACGTGGTGCACAGAAGGAGAAGCAAACAGAGGAGCAAAATTAAAAAAAACAGACTTTTAAATACATTTTTTAAAATGAACTAAAACACAATAAACTTTTAGCCAAAAAAGAAAAGAAAGAAATCAGTGGGTGCAGGAAGAGACGAAGGAAGAACAGGGAGCAAGCAGTGTAGCGAGCATGAACTGGAGAGTGAAGGGAAAAGGAATCAGCGGTGAACTTGCTGTATTATACACAGAGGTAAATTTACTGTCACGTGTACCTTCAACCTAGTTCATGATGGACTGCAACTTTCATTCAATAAAATCAATTTTAAAAAAAAACCAGAACGGAAAGGTCTGTCTGCTTCTAATGCATTCATGTGCTCATTTCATGAAACCCGACACTCGTAATTTCATTAAAAGCAAATATGATATATGTGAAAATTAACAGACCACAGGGGAGAGGAGGAGAGTTTCATGCATGAACAGTGCTGACCAGGATCAGAACCACTCTTGCTAGGGGACTTCCACCGCTGTGTCCTTGTTTCTTTAGCCACCAGCAGCTGCTCCTGAGATCCCCGCTCAGATACGATGGCCACACAGAGACATCAGAGGCAAAGGCCAAGGGGCAGGCTGGGTGATGAGAGGGCACGGGAAGCTACCTGGCAGAAAAGCAGGTCCACCAGGAGCAACCTGATGCGTCCACTGGGAAGATGGACCCTCTCTAAACCCTCAGGACACAACCAATGCTGAACAAACGCTCTAAAGATATTAACGTTCCAAGAACTCCTGTCACTTGAAGCCACTGGGGTCATTGTCACCACTTCCCTCTGTAAGCACCAGGGAGCATGCAAAGAATGGCCTGGAGGCAGCTTGGGTTACACCGCAGGTAGGGTAGACCCCACTCGGTCCCGCCCTCCACGTATGAACGTGGCCGAATTACTCTGTCTGGGTGGCCTTCGGTTTCCTATTCTGGCAAATGGGGGCAACAAGAGGGTGTGTCGGGATTATCAGCAGAGGAAGTAAACATGAAGGGCTCTCAGTCAGAACTCAGTAAAGGCAAACTATGATCCTTAACATGAAGATCTTCACGAGAAAGCACAACATCAAAGTCCGCTTGCGTTTCCCCATTTTCGCAAACTCACTCTCAGTCTACAAATGGGGTTCACTTCCGTGTGGGTCTGCGAGCTCCAGACACCCTACAGCAGCCCGCTTTCCGAGGAACACGTGCTCATTAGTGGAGAAGAAGTGTGCGCTGCAAGAGGATAAAGTTTCAAAGCGCCTGGGAGGACGTGCCGGTGCCGACTCACCGCCCCGCAGAGCTCCGTCTCGGTAGCAGTAACTAGCACGTGCGCTGGAAATCGCGAGCTAGTGTGCACGCACGTTACACCAGCAGCCAGGCCTTCGACAGGGACATGTTGGCTGGCTAGCTGTGACCTCTGTGAACACCGTAAATGCTCATTTCTGGATGCAAGTTCCTTGTAGCTTAAATATCGAAACCCAAAGAAAGCAAAACCCCCAGCTGTTTCCTGAGCATTATCCTCATATGTGACAATGAGATCTGGATATGAAATCCACCCAAAAGCAATACTTCCAGTGCGGTTAGCAAACCAGACTGCCTTTCCTTCTGAATTTAACTTGACCTAATTAAGAGGGTGTAGAATTTTGCCATAATGCTCTGGGATCCCTCACCCAGCCGGTTAACCTTTGTGTTCATCCAGGACGTGCCAAGTTAGAACACAGCAGGGAACTGTTTATTTTCAGCAAAACTTGGGTGCCCGTGTTTGAACAGCCTTCTAAGGCCGGGCTCCCAGCTCCAGATACTCTGCTGTCTCCTCAGAGAGCCCTCACATCTGCTAAAGAGGCAAGTGATACACCTGACAAGCACTCGGGAGACTTACGATTGGAAATTCCTCTCCAGGGTGTCACGAGATAGCCTGACCCGCTGGGGAAAATCAAGGTCTTTTCACACTGTGGTATCTGCCGGCCCCACTACAGTCTGGGTTCGGGTCTCTGGGAGCGCGGGAAGAGCTAAGCCCGTGGACAGAAGGTGGCTGCCCTTAAAAAGGGGAAAATCAGCGGCAGCGAGTGGAATGCATCTACCAGACGAGGGGTCCACCTGGGGTTCTATGCACATTTCAACCACTCCATCACCAGTCTGCTCTGAACCCAGGACTCCAGACACATTCTTCCTCCGGGCTGAGCTTCCTTCCTGATAAAGTGTGCATGAAAGAATGTCGCCAGAGGCCTCTGGTTGATTTGCTGAGATTGGGACTCAAATGACATGTATGTAGTCAGGCTAGACATTTGTTATTCAACAAACCCAGGATCCGAGTGCCACGAGACGGGGAACTAGGCACCTGCACACGTGTCCTGGTGGCCCCCCTCTCCAGGGAGGAGGTGCTGAGACCCATCACCCGGAAGGTGCCAGCGTGTGCCTGGGGTGTGCGGACACCCAGTTAATGCAATGGCTGCACCCCCTCCCCGGGTCACCTACTGGCCTGCTGGATGGTGAGCTTTTTCGAGTGACCAGGCTGCATGAATACAGTGCCTCTCTTGGGGAGCCAATGGTGAAGTCCCCTCGGGGAAGTCAGGCAATGATGCCCAGCTGATGTGCACACGAGCCGGAGGTTCCCCAGAGGATAAAGACCTGGAGAGTTGGCACAGTGGCTCTCTGAACTCAGCGTCGGCCCGTGAAAGGGCTCAGGGAGCTGGGTTTTCCCCTCAGGAGGAGCTGAGAATGGAACTCTGGCCCAGAGCTTATCCAGGAGCTGAGCGGGGATTGAAGCCCAGTACTGGAGGAAGTGGGGAAGAAAGAGGCTGAGAATCGAAGGGGTCGAAAGCAGGTACCATGAGCCCCGGGGCCCAGGCAAGCCCATGCCTGTGCATCTGTCTTCAACTGGCAGATGTCTGCGGCTGGTTCTCAGGTCTCAGCAATGTCTCAGGGCAAAGGCAGATCCACTGCATTTAAAGTCTGGTCTATAAAGGACACTTTAGGAGACAGTTTCTTCAGAAATAATCTAGTATTAACATACAGATTCCAACACTCAACATGGATTTAATCAAGCGCTATGTCTTGGAGCCAGAGCCTTTGAATCTGCATTTGACTAACATGCCTACCCATTCCCACCCCACCAGCAACCCACGGGATTTTCAGAATGTCTAAGGTTTCAAAACCCCTGACGAAGGGTCAGGTGTAAGGAAATGTAGAGACAGAAAACTTGAGCTCCATGTTGGTGGTGTGACCTTCAGGGTGACAACTTCATTGAGTCTCAGTTTCTTCATCTGTCAAATGAGGATAATGCATTTCTTCATAGGGCTGCTCAAGCTAATGCAATAAAAATGGTCTATAAAAGTGAATGTTTGGAATGATTACATTTCAGAGCCAAAGTGAAATCTTGGAGACTCCCATCATCGTGCCCAAGACAGAAGTGGGTTTGATTAGTTTTCTCCGAATTTGCTGGTGCGATAGCCATTGGTTCTGTCTTCTGGAAGACTGCCTGGTGGGCTTTCACCCCACCCAGCTCCATCTGATGGTCAGAGGGAGGGCCAAGTGTTGGGAAATGTGCTGCTTCTCAAATCCTCATGTCCCGAGGGAGAAAGGCTTACAGGGGCCAAAAGTCTCCGGGGTCAGCTGGGCGACTTCCAGGGACTTTAATGTGCTAAGCTATTTGGGACAGTAGCTAGGGTGAAGAATTAAGAAGTGGAAGGAGCGTCCCAAAGGAGTTGATGAATTGGAGAAGTCAGGCACAAAGGAAAAAAAAACTGCTCAACAGGAAAAGTTTCAGATGATACACAGAGGAAATGATTATTATCACAAAGCCAGGCTCAGCAGTGTCCAGCCAAATGAGGATAATGAGCTGAAAATGATCCAAGGAGGGCTCGTTGTCACTTCAAACATGAACAGGAGAGTTGGCTGCCTGAGCTGTAGCACAGTTTGAAGAAACTGTGAGGTAATCGTCACTTTATCATACCTTTATGAGACTTCTTTGTCCAGTTCTGAACTTCACAGTTTGAGAGGCATGGAGCATTTGGACTTAGTTCAACAGATAGAAATAAGGATGATGAAATTGTTGGAGAACAAGAACTATGAGAAAAAAGCAAAAAGATCTGGTATTATTTTAGCTAGAGAAAGAATGTGAAGGGAAGGCTTAACTCTTCCAGCCCATGAATTAAGAGTAGACATTGGCCAACTGTTTGGTGTACTCAAGTGGGAGCAAAAAGGTTTAAGTTCAGCAGAAGCGGTGCCATTAAAGAAAACATTTCTCATGACGACTGTTAAGGATTTCACAGGTTCTTGTGAGAAGGAAAAGAGTCCTTTCTAATCACCAACTTCCAATCACCGACCAAGGGCTGAAACAGACAGGGGGCTGTGGATGTGGTAAAATGCCAATTCAAAGTATTTTGAAAGTTGGAAGGAAAGACAGTACTGATTTGAAGGAGCCCTGGTCTGGCCCAGAGCTGTGACTGAGTTGGGGGCAGGAAACTTGCTTCTCTAAGCCTCAGTTTTCTCAATTGTAAAATCAAAGTAACAGAGCAGATGATGTCCATGGCCTTTTCCAGTTCTGCAGGCTCACCTTGTGTGATGTTAGAGAAAGGTGGTGGCTGTACTCGCCATGTTAAAGTCTGATTCCCAGTGAAGGCACTATGCTGTGACAGATAAGCGATGCATGCTCTGGCCAGTCAGGTGACCAAACACACACCTCATATGAACATTCGGTCTCCGTCTACCGTTCTCGACACCCAGCTCCTCAAACCCTCAGACTATCCTGTCATTAGGACAATGGGAGTATCTTTTCATACTTTTTAGACAGGCCTTCAGGTTCTGAGAACACATCAGTGTCACAAAAATTTAAATGCATAGACTCTTAAAGAGTCTATGTTAATGAGGTTACTGTAGGAAAACATCTGTAAAGGGAGGCTGGTCACCAGGGAAACCAACATGGAGAGTGGGTGGGACTTTTAGTTCCTGATTTCCTGGGAGTTTAATCCATCATGTTTATGTGATGAAGCCTCCACAAATGAGCCCACAAAGAAGGGCTTTGGAGAGCGCTTCCAGTGAGCACATGGAGACTCAGGGAGAAGGGTGTCCCTTTCTCCTCACACCTCACCCTAGGTGTCTCTTCCACCTAGCTGTTTCTGAGTTACATCCTTTCTAATAAATCAGAGATCTAGTGAGTAAATGGGAGCCATTCTTGCAAACCTGAGGTGTGTACCTGGGAACTTCTGACAATAGACAGCCAGTCAGAAGCACAGGTTCTTTACAATGGCACCTGAGGTCTGAGGAGGGGCTGTGGGAACCCTTAATCTACAACAGCTTGGTCAGCTGCACAGACGACAGCTTGTACTTGCTACTAGCGCCCAAAGTCGAAGGTGGTCTTGGGAATGACTTCCTGTGGAATCTGATGGTGTCTGAGCAGACAGTGCTGGAGCTGAGCGGAATTCTTGTACACCCTGCTGGTGCCTGAGAGTTGCTCGCTGGTGGGGAAGGCCTGGACTTGGGTTCAGAAACCTTCCACAAAGAGGAAAACAGCAAATATGTTGGGAGGTTGGACACCTGGTCTGAGCTGAAGGGCTGACCTCCTGGGGTGGAACACACTGTGGAGAAGTGCAAGGTCTCATGGCTCTGACAGAAAGGCAGAGAGGAGACTGTGAGCTAGAGGGGTAGGTGGGGAGCAGGAGCGGGTACCTATGAGCCCCCTAGGAGTAAGGACAAGAAAAAGGGAGAAGACTGTGGTTGAGCCTAGTCCTAGGACCCGGTCTAGACTCCACAGCTGAGGAAGCCACTCGAGGGGCTGCCCTGGAACCGGAAATCAGAGGACTGGGTCCCAATAGAACTGGCCCCAATTCTTCAGAGACCTAAGATCCGACACACAGGCTTTGGAGCGAAACAAACTTGGTTTCCATTTTGCTTCTGCTACTCATTAGCCAATTGATGGTGGGCAAGATGCCTACCCTTGTTAGAACATAATTTCCAGATAATAAAATGGTTTAATAGATCTGCTTCACAGCATTTTTGTTAGGATTAAACATGTTGATGTGCCTGACACATAGCAAGTATGGAAAAACTGCTGTCGTTCAGATTTAGGCCTCAGAATGGAATTAAACCCAAGCAAAAGGAAACTTCTGGAACCTCCTGGCTTATGAAAGGGCCTGCAAGCAGGCTGCCACGAACACTACCACCACAGTGCTGCAAACCGGCCTCTTCAGAGCACATTCTCCGAGGTTGCTCCATGCGAGTCTCAGGAATATTTAACCTCGACGTAGGGAATCTTCCTCCCCCTGCAAAGACGAGGCGCTGAGGCGGTGACATTCAGCAGAAGTGGGAGCCGTGGGCCACTCTCGGGGTTTCTACTCCAAAGTCATTGCTGTTTTCCTAATGTCGATTTTGTGAGCTAGAGACACAGGACTGCAGGAAACGGTCCGCTGCTTTGACATTATAACTGCTTAGCTGAATAATGTGCAGCCCAAGTGTAAGCTGGTTTGACGGCTGGCAGTGACCCACTCAAGGTCCTGGTCCTGGAGAGGTGCTCCACCCTCCCTAGCGCTCCGACGTGTGGAAAACAGGGCTATGAGAGAAACCAGGGGTTTTCAACCCCTGGGTTCAGGGTTCGGGGGTCCGGGCCTCAGGGACGAGCCACCGCTCCTCACAGTCCCATCTGCCGACAACCCCTCCAACAGGTGGGGAAGTCACAATGGGATGAGCACACTTTCTGCCTCTGACACAATGCAGGAAGAGGGCTCTCCTGTGTGTCTTTAAATAGACCCATTACCACCTATCTGCAGTCATCACTCTCTAGGGGCCCTTCGTAAACCTTCATTTAGTTACTGAGTCACCTCGTGCTTTTCCTCTTAGCAGTCACCATCTCTCTGATCTCTCGTCACATAATTCCTTTCCAGCCAGCAAAGCATGCCTGTGACTCTCCCCACCACGTTAGATGGTGATCCCAGGACTGGACATTCACAGCTAGTGAAGAAAGACTCTGCTGCTGAGTCCATAGCACAGACACTGAAGCGGTCTCTCTTTCTCACCCCAGGACGCAGTCAGGCACTCTCCAGGGCCCTTTCTGGCTGAGCCTGTTTAACAAAAAAGGGGGAGGGGGCTGGCATTCTCTTTTCAAAATAGTTTACATAGAGCCCGGCTGGAAGTAGGGAATATGACTAAGTGATTTCTTAGAGTCCCTTCCAGCCGGTGATTCATCAGACATCCAATTGTAAGCTGGAATAGACCATTAAGTTCTGGGCCAAATGTCTCATTTTTGCAAATAAGGAGAGTGAGCTCCGTAGAGGTTGAGAACTGCGGAGGCTGCTTGCTACAGGGGGGAGAAGAGGGGGCTTGAAGTTAGAAGTTCTGGCTTTGAGGCCAAACTCTCCTAGTCACACGCTGCATGAACTTGAGCAAATCATTCATTTCTACAACTTTGGTTTCCATACTTGTAAAATGAAAATGACACTACCTACTCTACCTGTTTCCTAGTGTCGTTCTGAGGTCCCGATGACATCATACTTACAAAGGATACACTAAAGTGTGATACATTGCCTTATCTGTTTTGCAGATTAAGTAGCTTGTTCAAGGTCACACTAGGGCACAACTAGGATCTTCCATTCCAATGCAGTTCAATTTTCTTCAGACAGTGCAGCCTTCTTGACATTTTTCCAGTTCTACAGTTAGAAGATTTTCTCATAAACCACCACACTAATTTGACCTCCACATGCTTTCTTTTAAACGCTTAGATACACGGAGACTCAAGCTGTGGAAATCCAGACTACTCAAATGGATTACAGACCAGCCACTTGGAAGACGTGCTGGGGACCTCTCAGCAGCCTTCCCTGGCATCCTGTCTGTGGCCCTCAGCCCATGGTGGACAGCTCCGTCGGCCCCGGGCACAGTCAGGAGCTAGCGTTCCCTGTCGCTTCTCCAACCACTTTCAGAACACCAAAACGGATGATGGAGATGGCCCTGGATAGCTTGTCGTGGACGATAAGGCTATGCCGTGTACCTTGAAGATTGAAATAGGGGAAGAGCGGGTCACAAAGTGAAATGAGAGTGGATACTGGAAGTTCACGCTGGACAGAGACTTGCGAACTTGTTCAGCTCTGACAGGTGGCCTGCAGTGGCAACCTGTGTGGTCCACACGAGAGGCAGGAGGTAGCAGCTTAGCCTCACAAATAAAGTGCGGGCCCGAGGATTACCTACTCCAATGACCCACTAGTGGAAGGGGCCACTGGGCTGAGTCCTAGCATTACTGTCAGCACACTGGGAGAGATCAACTCTTTCACTGGCACCCCCACCCCATTATTAATCACAGGCTATAATGGATCCTCAGGAAGCTGACCAGACCTCCACTCTTGCTCATTAAGAGGGAGATGCAGCAATGCCGGTATCCTGTGGGCCTCTGGTACAACGGTTGGGGCGGGGGGGGCGCGCATGGCAGGGAGCTGGCCTTGGCCTCTTTGATCACTGACGGCACCCCATGTTGACATGGGAGAACCCTTTTTCACAACAGTTATTGGAGAGAGTTGAGTCTCTCCTCCAACAATGGTCTTTGACCCTTGAAAGGCATAAGAGAGAGCGATCCTACCTTTCCCTGTTTTCTTAAGCTTGAAAAAAATCTTTCAAACCTTCAGAAGTAATGGTGAGGTCTAGCTCTTTGCTGGAAGCCATAAAATAGAAAAAGAAAAGGGGGCGGGGCAGGGCACACCGTGAGCCAGTTCAGCCAACAATTTCCATGTTCAAAAAAAAAAGCTCTAGTTGGAGCCATGTGGTCTCAATAAAGCAGTCAAATATATTTTCTTTACCCTACACTCATGTGCCCGTAACCTTCCTTTTAAATCATCTCTAACCAGCCCCAATCACTCTGACCGCAAATCATCTGGTGGCTTTGGTCTCCAGGCCACGGAAAGTGCCAGGCAGACGGGGAGGCGCTACCAGGCGCTCTGGAGAGTTTCTGCTCAGGCGCAGACCCCAGCGAGCCCCGAGAAGGTTCCGCGCTGAGACAGCACATGACATCATAGCTCAGTCATCTGGGGGTGGGGGGGACCGCAAGGCTGCAGAATAGCACAACATGCCACAAACCACAGTGGGTAGATAAAGCCGAAGCACAGCTTTTCTTAGGAAAACATTCAGGAATACCACAGGCAGCTGGCAGACGCGCTTAATTACATTCACAGAAACCCATTGTGTTCATCAGCCCCACGGGCTTCGCGCTGACCACCATCTCTCGGGAAGTTCCCGAAGGCCCTCTTACTGGGAAAACCAGGGGAGCCCCCAGTGTCCGTCAGCACCATTCACGACCTGGGTGATGACCCCGCTGTAAAACCGCTTGCTACCTTAAATGGGTTCCCAAGCAGTCTCGACCTTGGTAGAAACCTGTCTTTGAACTTGTACCTGGACACGAAGCACAGGTGTGAGCAATCAATTAAGTATTCAATCCATGATTAATTGAAGAGACACTCAGTTTGTCCTGGGCCTCAGCAAAGACTGCCATCTGCCATCGCATCAGAGGACCCACTCTTGTATTTTGAAAGTGCTCCTGGAACTTTTGGTGTTTTTTTTTGTTGTTTTTTAAGAGTGAAGTACATAGATCCTGAAGGAATGGTAAATATATTGAGTGTGCCTCTAGGCACCTCAAGAAGCGAAGCTCAACACACATTGATTAAACTCAACATGTATGATTAAAACTCAAGGAGAAAAGGGTCCAAATAAAAAGACTACTTTAAAGAGTCATTAAGCATCATCTTACTACAATTGTTAAAGTGGGAGTTGGAAAGGAGACTCAGCACAATCTTCTATGAGACAAGAAGAACATGCCTGGAAAGACCTAGGGATCTTTGTCATTTTAGCCTGAGAGCAATCATAGCTACTAATTCTAGTCTGTGATTTCACCTCAGTGAAGAGAGATTTTCAAACAGCAGAAAAAAAGAAGAAAAAATGATCTAGCAAAACCACATCACAAATAAACAAGCAAATGAAAACAGTGATGATCAAAGTAAGTCTCAAGAATTCTCTGAAAGAACAATGAAAAATGATACAGCGTTTAGAGACACAAATGTCTTGGACCTATAATCTTCTTGAAATGTTATTGTATAGCCTGGTAAGGTATCTGGCAATAATCTTTTCCATCAGACACCCAAGGATAACTTTCCACTTCAGTTGGGCGTCAGGAAAAAGTTCAAATGCATACTCATAGTATCTTCATATAACTTCTCAGACAATGCTTGGAGAAAATGTGCAGAGAAAATCTTGCGTTACTGGAAATAGCCTGGGCTAAGAGCTGGTCAATTATATGCTGGGACTTGCTTTATAAAAGATTGCTGGGTTCAGCAGAGATTTCACACGGACTTATTGGCGACAGAAAGCCACAAGCATTCCACTGAGCTCCATTTGGAAGTGTGAGTAGGGCTATTGAAAGTCTGTTTCATCCTATGGACAGGCATTCAACCCAACCCACCAGCATGTGAAACTACATCCCTATATCCTGATCCCTTTCTTCAGCATCAAGAAGTTGAAAACAAACTTGAACCCCCTTCTCGGGGATTCTCCTCTCTGCCCAGGGCCACACAACCTTTCACCACTTTCCTTCATGACAGCCTACCTGCCTGTCAGGTGAGAGGTGACTTCAGCGTCCCTGGGGAGATCGAATGACTAGGTCTGTATGTATGCCAGCAGCCAGCAGTGCAGGCAAATGGGAGGCCATCTCTCTTTAAAACTCGTGCTGGTTATCACTGGATCCGCTAATCTCAATAATTCACCCAAATTAAACGTTTCTCAGAGAGGGAGAGCAATACTTTGCATAAAAACAGAGGGGGGCCTGATGTCAGGTTTTCAGGTGTAGTCTTGAGTGGCAGAGGAGCCCACAGGAACGCGTTTTTCCCTGTTGCATTCTGCCTGCCACTTGTTCCTGAGAAGCCACAGCCAACTGAATGCTAACGAAGACAGGGACCCGGTCCAAAGGGCCTCCAGGAAAAAAGGAGAAAGAGAATGTAGTAGCATTTGACTTTGTTAGACAAAGGACTGCACTCAAGAGAAACCCACGAAAAGCAACTCACAGCTTTCAGGCAACAGAAAAGCAGCAGGTGTGAAAACGCCCAGATTTCCCTTGGAAGAAGTTACCAGCACATTCCGTTCAAGGGTTCCCAGCTAAAGTTCGTTCAGCGACGGAGCAACCCACAATGGGACTGTCAGAAACGCAGGCTCCAGGAAAGTTTCCTTCTACTCCAACCAGGGATGGAGCCGATTACAAAGAAATGAGACGTTATGAACAGCTCGGTGTAAACCGCTCTGGGTATGAGACCGCACCAAAAAGCTTCTCTGAAACAATCGTTTTAATGGGGGTTGGGGGGGTGAAGGGTGGGGGACACGCAACTCGACCTCCTGTCGCTCTCCCCTCCCCCATCCAGCTCAAACCGGAGATGCCCGCGGAGCGGGACCCAGCGCCGCTGCCCCTCACCCGGCGGGAGGCAGACTTTTAGGAAAAAACGCCCCGGAGCGCGGTCTTCTGAGTTCCATGCAAATAAACACCCAGAGCGGGACGTTTCGCCGGCTTGACTGCATGCCTTTGCACAATAACGCCGCCAACTTTCCTTCCCGCACCGCCACACCTCCTGAATGCTCCACTTACCCGTGGGGCCGAAGTCACCCCAGCCCCTAAACGGAGCTCTCCGGCGTCCTGGGTCCGAGCTCTTCCCAGCTGCACCGTCAGGGCTCGGAATTCGGTCTGCTTTGCAGAAGAGAACACACGACGCGCAGGGGCGGTCGAGAGGCCGAAAGCCCGGCCCCTCGCAGGCTGCGAGGACGGCGTCTTGGGGTCCCGGGCGCGCGGGCGGGCTCTGCAGCGAGCCGCCGAGCCGCAGGCAGGAGGCGCACGCAGCCCGAACTAGCGGCGCGGCGCGGAGAGGGCGGGGAGCGGCGGGCAGGCGCGCGGGCTTCCAGAAAGAACGGAGCGGGGAGGCCCAGCCCCCGCCCCCAAGCCGCATCACCCGGCGAGAGGCTCTCGCTTTGGCCGAGGGCCCAAGTCATCCAGGGAAAAGGTACAAAGCCAGCCCCACGCGGGGGTTCTAAAGCCCCTCGCTCGCTGTGTCCTCCGCCGCGGCTTAGAGTGGGGGGTTTCTGAAAGAGCTCCATGCATTTAGTGAATGCAGGGTCTCTGACTCATCACAGCTTGGGGAGTGTGTGTGTGTGTGTGTGTGTGTGTGTCCAGGTGTTAACTAGTAGTGAATCTGTATTAGTTCTCAAAGAAACCCATCTATTGCCATTTTGGTCGGCTATGTCCTTCCACACAGGGGGTGCTGTGAAATACATTCTCCTTCTGCATTGCTGCTCTTGAATCAAACGGCGTCTCTCATGTTGCCTTACTGCAAAGCTCTAAATTAATTACTACATTACACATGAAACCCCTAGGAAAAAGAACGCCAAGATAAATCTGGGTTTTGTTCTTTTTTTAAAAATGTTGTACACGTCTGCTATTAATCAAGTCTTTCCACCAACATCTAGGGAACAGACCCAAGATTGCAAGTCACTGAGAGATGAACATGTGGATGCGTCTGCTTGTCCTCCAGTCTTTCTTTGCAGCATTATGTCATAGTGACTCAGTCACCACACAGACAGATATTCTGGAGAAACAATAGAAGCAAAAATAACCATTTAATGGAGACCTACCAACTGGCCCATTCTAACTGATTGGCAGACAGTGCCTAATTTTTAAACATCCTTCAAGATGATTTCATCACTTCCAGTCACAGAACTGCTCGCCATTGGTCAGTCTGGGAAAGAGAAACCCAGGATTGCATTTGGAAATGTAGGGAGGAAACTCAGAAGGGAGCCATGAAGCTATTCATTCCAGTGTAGCATTGAAAATGTCAAAAGCAAGACAGCTCCTTGAACTCAGTTAGGAAGCATCTCAGAAAGTGTGTTCCAGAAATAGAGAAGTTCAGATAGGGATAGTTCAAGCTTTTATTTATTTATTTTTTAATTAAAAGAAAATGTTGAGAGAGTTTTATATATATATCCTTAGTTCATTTTTGTTATCCCGGGGTCACAAAATATTGAATTTTTTTCTCCCTTATTCAAATTCTCCCTTCCATTGTAAATCAAGGTAAAGTTAGTATGGATGAGTTGGCTTTCCAGACTGAAATATTCTGGGTTTGGCAGTCCTTTCTTCCATGGCATTCCATAATTTGGGGTTTCCTTTACATTTCTAGTTTGAGCAGAGTCGCTGGACAACAGCTGAGAATCAAAGGCCTAGTTGGTGTCACCCTAGAATACACTTCACGTTCTAATTACCTTTCTCATCTCTAGGAAGGGGTGTTAGAGCAGCCTTTCCTCTGCGAATTAAGAGAAACCTTGTATTGGTTAAAACATCATAAACAAATAAAATAGAAGGAAAAGTTGAGGGTGCTGGGTGGGGTGGGGGCAGCCTGTGAGCAGAGAGCCCAGACCAGTCTTCTCCATTGCTTGTGCGCAAACTGCAAACATTTTTGAAATCTGAAATGTAGTGGAAACATCTGCTACATCTAGCTGTCTTAGTCAAAGCTGATGCTCCTTTCAGTGGCTCTGCTCGTGTGTGGGGATGAGCCTGAGGGTCGGCCCATGTTTCTTATCTCTTGTGCACTCAAGGGACTGCCTTCCGTGTCAGCTCTGTGGGGCCGAATGATCCTGAAAGCTCTGTCTTTTAATTCTGTGCTCTGCCGGCCTGTTTGCTTCTGCTCCACATGAGAATCACCCCACTGTGGAATGTTTGCAGTTTCATGAATCAGGAGCAAGCGGAGTGGTGACGTGGTGCTTCTCCGTGTGTGGTCTGCAGAGCACCTGTCTCGGAAAGCGGGAGGGGGGGGGGAGCGGTTGTTGAAAATGCAAATTCCCTGCATCCTGCTGAGAACTGCTGAATTAGGGTCTTTTTGTCTGGAGGTTATAACAGCCTGTGTGTGTGTGTGTGTGTGTATGTGTGTGTGTGTGTGTACAACTGAATGTTTTAAATAAGTAATGTGTTCACATATCTTAAAGGAAGGTTTCTACAATGTACTCTTCTCGCTACCCGTGCGTCCCATATGTCTGGTCCCGATGGCACCTCACAGGTAACCGCTGAGTGAGTTGTTCTGGAGACTTCCAGTTTTCCTTGTGCATGTACCTGCAGACATGAATTCTTGCTCTTCCTTCTTCATTTCTTACAAATACCACGTGCAGAACCACAACTGTTCTTTGTCTTGCTCCCTCACCCAAATATACTTTCAGATCTCTCCTCCATGGTAAGTTCAGTGATTCATTCATTTGACCACAAATTATCATGTGCTTACTATGTGAGAAATGCATGCTGGGGATACGGAATGGACACAATAGACAAAAATGTGTGTTCCAGAGCATTTGGAGGGCACATAAAGCATAGAGAAGACATAGTCCACAGTTAATTATATACTGTGTGCGAATCTAAGAAGAGCATTTGCAATAATAGAGTGAGATGATGAGAACTGGAAATGTGCGGGGCAGGTTCTCAGGAAAGGGAGTCATCAGAGGTGGCCTTGAGAAATGAGAGCTATAAGGAAAGACCTGATGGTGGTGAGGGACTGTGCTGTTATTTGGGAGGGTGGCCATCCAGGCAGATGGAGCAGCAAGCGCAAAGGCCCTGAGGTGAGGGCGTGACTAGCATCCTTGAGGAACAGCAAGGAGACTAGTGTGGCTGGAGCAGAGAAAGGAAGCAGAATGTCATCTGAGGTCAGAGAGGCAAGAGGAAGCCAGAGCCTGTAGGCTTTTGTTCATCAGTTTAAGATTTTGGCTTTTACTCTTAGCGCGAGAGGCAGTCATCGGAAGGTGCTGAGAAGAGGCGAGACGTGATACAATTTACATATGTATCAGCGCAGAGAAAACATGCTCTTGTTTCATGTTACATCGCATTCCCTTGGGAAAATGGGCCGCAATGTATTTAATCAGAACCCCACTGAAAGACGTCTGAGTCATTTCCAGTATTTTGCTATTAAACAATGTTAACCAACTTGCATAAAAGAGATTTCACACTTGTGCAAGTATATCTATGGTATTCATTCCCACAAGTGGAATTACTGGGTTATGCATTTCTAATTTTGATAGATACAGCCAAATTGCTTTCCAAGGGCTAAAGCAATTGACACCCCCACTGACAAGGTTGAATCGTGTTTGTTTCCCCCTGGTTTTGCCAACAGTGTAGAATCAAATGTCTGGGTGTGTGCCCATCTGATAGGGGAAAAATGATGTCTCGAGTTCCCTTTGACTTGCGTTTCTCTGATTTTGAGTAGAGTTGAGCAACTTTTTCATGTGCTCCAGAGCCAATACTATTTCCTTTGTTGTGGCCTCGGTGGATGTACTTTTTCCATATTCTGTGGGGTTCTTGGTCTTTTTTCTTTATAGACTTCTTGAAACTCCATGTGTTAAAGAGATTATCCCTTTGTGTTGTGAGCTACAGCTTGTTTTCTCATTTCTCTTTTGACTTGGCTGTGGTATCTCATGACATGCAAATGTTTCTCATTTTTATGTAGTGGGAGAAAGTATGTAGAAAGGTCTTTCCTAGACCACTACTACTCTAAAAAATAATTTAAACATTTTTACTCTGGTGAAAACACATAACACTGATCACCTCAACCATTTTAAATGTCTAGCTCAGAAATGTCCAGCATAGTCACTATGTCATACAACAGACCTCTAGAACTTTTTCATCTTGCAAAACTGAAGCACTGTACCCTTTAAGGTACCTTGTCCCTCAGTCCCTGGCTACTACCATTCTACTTTGTTTCCATGAATTTGATTACTTTAGATAACTCATATTGGTAGGCTCAAAGGATCTGTCTTTTAATAAGTGGCTTATTTCACTTAGCATAAACTCCTCAAGGTTCCTCCACCTTGTAGCATGTGACAGGATTTCCTTCCCTTCAAAGGCCAAATAATATTCCATTGTGCTTGTGTCTGACATTTTCTTTATCCTGGCATCTGTTGATGGCTTATACCTCTTGGTTATTATGATTAATGCTGCCACGAGTGAGCAAATATCTCTTCGAGGTCCTGTTTTCATTCCTTTTGGATATATATCCGAGAAGTGTGATTGTTGTATCACATGATAATTCTATTTTTAATTCTTTTTTCCTATAAAGGAAAGATACAGGCAGGAGTGAAGGTGATTAGGCAGGCAGAAAATGAGAGAAGGAAGAAGCACTTTATTTATTTTTATTTAGTTGCTCACATTGGTTGTCCACGCTGCCCCTGGGTCTTGAACCTAGAACCTTGGGATGTATGTGGGACTGCTTCGAGGTGCACTACACTGCTAGGCCACCAGGGTGCACCCTCTATTTTTAGTTTTTTAAGGAACTTCCTGTCTTCAATAGTAGTTGCACCACTTTACATTCCCACTAACAATGCACACAGTTCCATTTTCTCAACATCCTTGCCAACACTTGTCACTGATTTATTTATTTTTAATAAGTCACCATCCTAACGAGTATGAGGTGATATCTCATTGTGGTTTTGATTTGCATTTCTCTAATGATGAATGACGCCAAGCGGACTCGAACAGACATTTCTCCAAAGGTAAAACTCATATGCTTGTCATTTGAGTATCATCTTTGGAAAAAAGTTTATTCAAGTCTTTTGCTGACTTCATCAGGTTTTTTGCTGTTAGTGTTGAATAGTAGGAGTTCTTTATATGTCTGAATACGAAGCCCTCATATGATTTGCCAATGTGTTCTCCTGTTCCGCAGGTTCGCTGTTCCCTCTGGATTATATCCTTTGACGCCTGGGAGCCTGGGAGCTGGATGCAGTCCCACTTGCATGTTTTTGCTTCGATTGCCTATGCTTTCCCCGCTACCACTCATGATGGAAGATTTCGCCTGCTGTTTTGGGAGGCCATTTCATCATATATTAACTTCTTGTCTGCAGTACAGAAATTTAATCTAATATAGTCATAAATATAAAACTGTAACTATGATTTAATTCCTGTATGTAATTTTCTATTACTGGACACTCATTTCTGCTTCCTTGGCTGATGTCTTCATTCAAGTGCCACATCCACGTTATTTTAATTATTGAGACTTTCACTTTGAACATCTCGTGGGCCTCATTAATCATTTATTGCTCTTCTTTCTCAGAGTTTCTTGTTTAGGCTTCTTTGTTTAGTTTTCCATATGAACTTCAGTGTCAACAAGCAATAATGACAATAGAAATTCTTCTTACTACTTTTTTTTTTTAAAGGAAAGGTGCAGGCAGGAATGAAGATGAGAAGGCAGGCAGGAAGAGAGAGGAGGAAGCGTTTTCACTTTTTATTTACATTTAGTTGTCCACACTGGTTGTTTCCCCCTGCCCCCGAGGCCCATGACTTGAACCCCAGGGTATGTGGCTTGCTCCTTCAGAGGCGATTGACGTAACCACTGCTCCACCAGGGTGCGCCCCTGATTACTGTTTTTATCATTGAAGTAAATTAAGATAATTAACACAGAATCAACATCTTTATGTTGTCAGCTGTTCCTAGCCAAGAGGAAGGTAGATCTTTCCATGGTTCAAATCCGACTTTGTGTCTTTCAGAAAGTTTTGCAGGTTTCTTCATATATCTCTTGCACATGTATTGCTTGCTACGTTTATTCCTAGGTATTTTGTCTTTTTATTACTACTGTAAATAGGGTTTTATCTTATGGTTAGTTTTCCCCCCACTGGATGTAACCAGAGCATATCCATTCCATCTACTTGACTCTCTTATCACTGATAGTTATTTATCGATTTCTTGTATTTCTAATTATACAATAATACCTAAAATAAAGATTTACTCTCTGCTTTCTAATTTTATATAGTTTATTTATCTTTTCTATCTATTAGGTTTCATACAATATTAAATAACAGTAGTGATAGTAGGCATTCTTGTCCTATATTTGATTTTAATGGTAATACCTCCAGTATTTTGCCAACAGGCATGAAATGGGCTTTGGGCTGAATTGAGATACTTAATTATGCTAAAGAAATATTAGCCCATTCTTATTTTGAGAACATTTTTGGTCGCATATGATTATTGGCTTTTGTCCAAATGCTATTTTTAATATTTTAGAAATTACATAATTTTTCTCCTTAGGAAAATTAATTTGATATGACAGAACAAAATTCTTAGTAGTGAACTATCCTTGCATTCCTTTAGTAAGCTGCACTTAGTTATGGTTATAGCACATTTTGAAATGTACTTGTAGATGTTATTTGCTAGATATTTACTGATAATTTTTTTAAAGAAAGGAAGGAAGGGAGGGAGGGATGGAAAAAAAAGGAACAGAAAGAAGGAAGAGAGGGAGAGAGGGAGGGAGGGAGACAGGAAGGAAGGAAGGATGGAAGGAAGGAAGGAAGGAGAGAGAAAGAAACATCTTTATCTCTTCAGTTGTTCCATTTTGGCCTTTCACCCTGGCGCCGGTCTTGAACCTGGGTCCTTGGACTTCACATAATTTGCACAGCAGAGTCTCAGGCACCTGAGCCACAGGGCAGCCCTTATTTAGACTTTTTGCATTGATATTCATAATTGAGATCTTGATAACATGGTTTATGGCATTGTGATCAAAGAATATTGTCTGTAATATTTCTATATTTTGAAATTGCTTGAATTTTTCTCTGTGACCTCATTTATGATCAATTTTTATGAATGTCCTTGGTCATTTGAAAATATAATGTCTTTAGTTTTAGGACAGAATTAAACAATATATTATTATTAATTATATTAAATATTAACTTTGATGAGTTGAATTTTACATCTTACTAATATTTAATCTAACATTACTTACGTTAGTAAAAACAAACATATTCTATATATTATATACAAGATATGATTATATATTTTTAATTAGATTGTCTTCTTTAACATCAGATATTTTGAGTAATTTGTCATGAGCTCAGTTTTCATTGCTATGGATTTCTCCTTGTATCTTTCATAATTTCTGCCTCATAAGGTGGCTGTCGTGTTCTTTGGTGAACAGAGAGTCATCATTATTATCACTTCCTTTTGAGTTTTATTGCTACTTTTATACTCTTTTTTCTTGTTATATGTATTTGCGGGCTTGAAACCCACCTTTTCCTATAGTATGCTCACGGCCTTACATCTTTTTCAGTTTCCCTGCCCTGGTGTGTCTCTTCTCACTCTTCCACACTCGCCCCTTCTGAATCACGCTGATCTCCGTGTGACTTGTGTGTGGCTTCATGGGGCCGAGCCAGGGCCTTGCCCCACCTGCCATGAGGCAGCAGGCACAGCTCTCTGCGCTGGCCGCTCGGGGGGGTCGTCTTCAAGGAAAGCATTTTCCCTGTGTCTTGTGGGATTTCAACACTGACTTGGCTTCTGAGCACTCCTGTGCTATTTCATGAATAAAATGGATCTGGAATTTAGACTTAAATTTAGAGTACTTTTTTCAGGAGTCCCTATTATTTCTGTAATAAAGTAAATGGAAACAGCCATTTCCTGGTTCAGCATTAGAAGGATTACTTGGGCAGTAAGATGAATAGCATCTTACTTGGGCAGCCTGACCTAGGATCTCTTTTGATTCCACCCGCATCCCCCCAAATACCATGAGTATGGCAGAGCAGGTATCCCCATTAAACAGAGGAGACTGAAATAAAGTTTCTTAAAAATTCATTTCCTAGCATGCCCTGGTGGAGTAGTGGTTAGGTCTGCTGCCTCCTGCCAGGTACAGTCCACACACAGTCCAAGGACCTAGGTTTGTGTCCCGGGGTTGAGGAGAACAACCAAAATGTATGACTAAGTGAAAATAAAATGAAAATACTTCTTAAAAATGCATTTCCTCACAATTTCCTAAACACAGACAATTCAGCTTTCATGTGCACTCTGGTAAGGTCTCGATAGGGTATGAGGAGCTTCCTAGGGTCTAAAGGACAGAATTTCAAATTAACAATAAGTAAAGTAATGGAAGGTTTAACTCTTCTGAAAATCTGACATTGCTGAAATACTGGACGTTTACTTAAGGAGATCACGGAATCTGTTTTTCTGGGGATACTTAGAAAAGAGATTCCCTTCTATCTGGGCCAGTCTGAGTGTGGTCCTGCCCCAAGGCACGGGTGACTGAGTAGGCCCCGGTGTCTCCTTTTTCTGGCGGGCTCATAAAGAACGTGTCAGAGGGCCCGGATGATTCATTTTCAGACTGCGGTCCCAGAAGCATGATCTGTCAGGAGATTATTATCAATGCTATTCAGATCTAAAAGCATGAAGAGGTTATGTAACAAGATGCTACCTAATGGAACATTAAGTAAGGACCCCATTACAGCATAATAATGCTACTTCTCTTGGGAGATTACAATCCACTTCAAATGGGTCATGTTAAAGTAAATGTAAGAATTTCCATGTTTCTTTTTTCTGGGCTGACAGGAAACAGTAAAAGGGGGCAGAATACGTGGAAATCTTTCACGTTGCGACCCTCTGCCACCAGAAATGCGCAAGTTCTCTCGATTCAACCTCTGAATCATTCCAACTAGCAAGACATTGTTTGAGCAAGACTGGAATTCTGAACATTCTTAGAGGCTTCATAAAAGTCCCTAAATGATGGACAAATGCTTATGTTGTGGTCATGCAAAGAAAAGCCCCCTCGTGATTCGGGATTGAGTTTGTTCATTTTATATTTATAGTGTCTACACCAAAGGAATGTTGAATTTGGCATGGGGAGAGGCTGGGGATGTAGGGGGGAATAGGAATGAAAACCAGGTTTTGTCTGTTTGCCAGTGTGTGTGTGTGTGTGTGTGTGAGAGAGAGAGAGAGAGAGAGAGAGAGAGAGAGAGAGAGAGAGAGAGAGAGAGAGAGAGAGAGAGAGAGAGAGAGAGAAGGGATATTGGGCGTTGGAGAATTTCATTCCTTTTTAAGGCAGGCTCTCTTCTTCACGTCTCCAGTTGGGGAGAATGGCTGGAAGAATCTTCTTTCCTGGTTAGAGGCACCATCTGTTCGCAATGAAAGCTTGGCTTCTACTCTCCGGCCCAAATAAGAGCCCCAGGGAGCCCGTGTTACTCAGACAGACGAAGTGCATGTGCGCAGACCTGGAGGATCACCCTCTCTTGCCGGCGTAGGGAGTTCACGGTAGATTTACACCGCATCGTGTCCCACATAAATTCAGGAGGATCAGCTTCTGGGAAGCAGAGGTGTGTCGGAGGCCCCTGGAATTCACAGCCCGGGTCACTCATGTGCTACGTTAGAAAATGATGGACCTCTTGGGTCACACTTTACAAGAGAGAGAGGCTGGCAACTGGTAAAAAAGAGCCATTCCTTTCACCTCTTGCCGTGGGAGTCACACGTTTGGGAGAGGAGCTTAAACACCAGCACAGGAAACATGGAAATGTGGCCTTTACATAGCCCACTAGCACTGGCAATCGAGTCCAGTTTCCGGCGTGTTTCCACGCACAAGCAGAGCATAAAGTCAGCAAACAAGAGAAGGGTTTCTAGACTTAAGGCTGAGGCTGGGGCCATGGGTGGAAGGCCGAAGGCTAAGGGGTAGAAAATAGGAGCCAGACATCTGCCTTCCTCTTTCTGGTTTGGGGTGCGGAGTAGCCCCAGGTGGGTCTCAGCGTTCCACTTGGAAGCTAGGGAATGTTGTCCCCTCCCTGGAAGCGAACTGCAGGTAAGAATGTGGAAGACAGGACAACAAGGAAACTGCCTCTTGAAGCACATTAGCAGTGATGAGCAAAGTTTCATTTAAAAAAAAAATTCTATCCTGATGTCTTCCAGGCTGAGCACAGTGCAGGTAATTCAGGAAGATTCCATTCAATGAATGAAGCGTCTTTTTAAATTCATTTTATTGAAGGAATTTGCATTATACTCTTATATGACCTGAAGGCATGCAATGCTCTTTGCTTGCCATTAGAGACATCAAGTGTCTCCTCACTGTGTATTGCACCCACGTCGATGGGATTAGCAGACGGAAAGCCTACACTGAAACTTCCGGAGCTTTATCAGTGGCTGGGGGAGAGGAAAAACAAAACAAACCCACATGCAATTAAAACAGCTGCAGAATAAGTCAGTATGTGTTAGCCTGTTTGGTAGTTTTGTTCATCAGAATCAAATGGGGCGCACCCTGGTGGCATAGTGGTTGGGTCCGCCACTTCTGGCCAGTGCAATCCTCATGCATCCCAGGGACCTGGGTTCGTGTCCTGGGGCCAGGGGGAACAACCAAGGTGAATACCTAAATACAAAAAGTAAAGTGCTTCTTCCTCCTCTCTTTTCCTGCCTTCCTGCCTGTGCTTGCCTTCATTCCTGCCTGTACTTAAAAAAAAAAAAAAAAAAAGCAATCAAATGGGACTTCATGACATGCAGATAGCTTGAATTTGGAGGACCAGGGTATCTGACTTACAGACCAGCATCCACAGTATTCTCAAAATGTACTTTGAGAATCACTACTCTAGAGTATTACATTATCTTATTAAAAAAGAGGTGGGAGGAAAAGAACATTGGCTGAGTGCCTTCTTCCTACAATGTTTGCACATATTATGTCATTTCACTCTGACAGATATTCTGGGAGGCAGGTATCCACACTTTAGTGAGCGTCCACATCTGAGGTTCATCTCCTCTTGGCAGGTGTGGTGTGTCCTTGTCCCACGCTATTGCTCCGAAACCAGTCACCACATGAACCCAAGTTCTCTGGCACATTATCCTATCTCTCTTCCTCTGTGGCTCACTTTTCACTTAGAAACATAACTTAAACATCTTTTTGGTTGGGTTCCCTGATTTTTTGCCTATTGGAGGATAATTATTTTGGAACTGCCATTAATGCAACAAAAAAATAAAGTATCATTAATCATTCCTAATGAATATCCTGTTAACATGGAGCTAGGGTGGTTTGTGGCTTGGATTTAGTTAATTCTGTTTTGTTCCATGGCAGTAGAAATGCATTTTTCATCCACTAGCTTTCTCGGAAGTTTATGCTATGAAGTCGGGAATATCTGTGAATGGATTTGCACAAATCCCTCACTACGATCGGAAAGGCTTGTGGTACACACTCTTCTGATCGATGGTGAGAAGAACTGTATTTTTCCTTATCAAGCACCAAGTCTTGGTTTAAGACTCAGTTTGCTTACAATTACATCTAATGTTTCAGAAAGCTTGCAGATTAGACTGGGGGTACAGCCAGACTTGTGGATTCTGTTCTTTTAAGGAACACATTAGCAAGAAGCAGCTTCAGAAGTGTCAATTTAATCCTCTCCAACTTCTCAAATGCTGTATATGTAGGGTAACCATGGGGCTGGTTATAAATACAGATTCCTTAGCTATTTTCATCCCTTGCTGTTAAGGCATCATGGGTCTGAGATGCTTCTATGGAAAGATTCTCTGCTGCAGTGAGAAACCGCAGACCCCCAAACTTCTCTAACTCCACTGTCATCTGTCTATTCTAGTCCACCTTCTTTCCAGTTCAGACACGGATGGACCTCCTCACTGGTTATGCCCCCAACAGCCAGAATCATCACTGTAACATGCAGATGGGTCAGGTCGTTTCCTGTTTAAAGCAACAAAGCGACTACCCATTGCGTCTCGATTGAAAACAGAAAGTATTTAAATGCCATGACACCATGAGGTAGCTGCTTCTCCAACTCCATCTCCCTTCTGCACTCCAGCCTGTTGGTTGGGAGTTAGCCCCAACTTCACGTCAACTCCTGTTGTAATTAAGACCTTTGCATCAGCTCTACCCATCCTTCAAGTCTCAGCCCTTAGCTCATCTATCTTCTCAGAAAATCTCTGCATTGTTAGATGCTGCTTTCCCACCCACTATGGAAGTTAGTTTATGTTTTATATGCATCCAGTGGCTCTCCTCGGAAGGGTGGGCTCTTCGAGCATGTTCCTATGGGGCTCAGCACCATACAGACCTGACACACAAATGATGTTCAAAAAGGGTGGGTATTAAATTCAATTAAAAACTGCATATAACATATTTATTTTCATATGATCCAGTTATCCCATTGCTGGATATTTACCCCGAAAACATAATGACACTAATTCATAGAGATATATGCATCCCCATGTTCATCATAGCATTATTTACAGCAGCTGAATGCTGGAAGCAACCTAAGTGCCCAAGGAAAGATGGGAAGAGAAAGAAGATGCGGGCTACATACACAATGGAATACTACTCAGCCATAAAAAGATGAAATCCTGTTATTTGCAGCAGCATGGGTGAAACTGGAGGAAATTATGCCCAGTGAGATAAGTCAGAAAGAGAAAGACAGACATCATATGATTTTACTCCTATATGGTGTACAGAGAAACCAAGCACACACATGATCTAAATCAAACAAAAATAGATATTCAGTCGATAAAAGAAAATTAGTGGCTATAAGTAGGGAAGGGGAGGGGAGTGGGCCAGCTGGGTGGAGGCAATCGACTTGTAGTGGTGGAAGAACTGAAGTGTGTGAACTTGATGTATTATGTATAGATAGTGATTTTCATGGTGCACACCATGATTACATAATGCCACGATGCAATGTTCCTCCAATATCATGTTTAAAAAATTGCATTTAGTGTCCTAGGCATCAGATATGTTGGATGTTGAATCACAAGTATCAAAAAAATTACACTTGCCTTCCAGAGACCCGAAACTAAACCTGAGAGCACATCCATGTGAAAATCTGCATAGGACTTACAAAGACAGAACAGATTATACAATTGAGGAATAAAGGAAGAACGACACTTGGGACTCAAACACATATTCTATAGTGACTGGTATTTATCCTGCAGGAAAGAACTCATCCTGGTGGTTGGGAAGAGGTGACAGGTAGCATATTGGATTCCTGATGCTATCTCAGAGCTTCAAACCATGACAGAGCCCCCTGCCTTTCCACCATATTTAGAAGTCATTTCCACATCTCCCTCTAATCTGGTGGTCTTTCAAAACTCTGTCCTTTTTGCATAATGAAGGGGTAAAATCAAGACTAAGATGGGAAAGTAGCTGAAAAGTTTTGGAGACACACAGACGTATTATTCTGGGGAGAAGATGACAGCAACCGCCTTGGAAAGCCAGCGTGTGGCGGTACAGAGTGTATGTCCCCAGATCTTCCCAGAAGCCCATTTAGTGAGCACAGAGAAGACTCACTTTAAACAGTCTTAGTCCCCGCCAAGAAGACAGCATGGAGCCTGCCACAAAGCCTTACCCACCTACAGCTCTGGACAGCTTACAGCGCATGTTTCCATGATCATTTCGTGTACTCATCCCCATTTTCCTCTGAGGCAGATACTCTGATCTCCATTCTACAGAAAAGGAAACTGAGGCTTAAAGGGCACTTGACTTGGTTGACATCATCCATCAGTAAAATAACTGGAGTCACCTCCTGGGTGTGGCACTCTCTCATTTCCCACCACTCTGCAGATGACTTTCCCTTCTTCCAAAAAACAGTATAGAACTGAAAGGATGATTCTTCACATTTCAATAGCAGGGACTTCAAAATCCAATTTAAACAAATTTTAACATCCAAAATGTCTTTCTTTCTCCAAAACCAAACCCTTACAGCATTTCTCCCTTCAGCTGGAAGGCAGGCAGGCTGCGGTGGACGCGGTACAGGGAATGGCATAACTGCCTTCCTGTTATTTACTTTTTTCTTCTTCTCACTGTTTCCAAAAACAACATCATAACGGTCACCATTTATTGAAAGAAATTATTATTGCCATGTCAGACTTTATATATATCATCATTTAATTGCTATCAAAACCTTGCACAGTTGGTTTTGTAAATATGCTCACGTAATACTGCAGCACACCGAAGTCTGAAGGGGCTGGACAGCTGGCTGCAGGGTGGTCATAAGTGGAGGCCAGGATCTGGACCCGGCTCCCTGTGGACTTTGCTCTCTTACCTCATTATTCTTTTTCTTGAACTCTGACGACTGCAAAACACTGCAGAGCCCCCATACTTTAATCAGCCTCTATTCCTGCTCTGGTGACCCCCCAAAAAGCTAGGGCTGTGATTCTAAAGTGAGGAACCCCCTCCCCCCACAGTGAAGTGCTTGCTTCTCTGAAACCAGCTTCTCGGTTAGCGGCAGGTGCCAGGGTTATGGCAGGAATGGAGGCTTTTGTCTGGTGTTTCTATCAGCTGCATGTAAGACCTATCCGACTCCACCTCCTGACTGAAAACAAAACAAAACCCCCCAAAATGAGTGACTTACACATTGAACTGGACTGACATTTATTTCTCTATTCAGAAACCAGATGTTTGGGAGTTCGGTCGTCAGAGAGTCAATGGTCCTTCCATTTGGTGGTTCTGCTCTTATTAATTAGTAAGCGGCCTGATTTCTAAAGCACATGCTTGAGTCATCACGTCCCTATTCAGCCAGTAAGAGGAAGCAGGTCAGGTCAAAAGACCAACTGTCTACCTCACAGGAGAGTTGGGATGAGTGCATGAAATAAGCAAGCAACTAATCTTTATAAGTTATAGAGTGTTATAAAGGTGTTCCTAGTGGTTTAGTAGACCCGGACATAGTCCACACACACATTCCATGGTCCCCAGTTCAAATCCCGAGGCCAACAGGAACCACCAAGATGAACAACTAAAGAAAAGAAAGTGCTTCTTCCTCCTCTCTCTTCCTACCAGCTTGCCTCCTTACCTTCATTCCTACCTGCACCTTTCCTTAAAAACAAAACAAAAGTTCTAAACAGCTGAATATAGCTTTTATGACATATTCTGATTCCACACTATCTTCCTGGGGCAACAACTCTTTACAATCAGTCTTCTCTGTCTTCTCATTGACCTGCGCTTCTGGCAGCACCTGGGAAGAGCTCAGAGGTCTCCATGCTGGTCTGGGTTAGTCAAGCTGCCACAGCCAGTGGTCGGGGAGCCATGCACCTGGCTAAGGCTGGGGGTTCTATGACTTGAGGAATGAGGGAGAATGGACCCTGAAGTAAGCATTGGCCATCTTGCCACAGTCTCCATCCTAGAATCTCTTAAGATATTCCATGTCAGTCATTCGCTCAATGTCAGAGCCATAAGCATCATTTGGGAAGTTTCTTAAAAATTCAGATTCTAGGAATCACCAAGGGAGATTTAGTGGATTCGGGATGGGGCTCAGTAATTCCCATTTTTTTTCTCAAGCACTGAGTTTAATTCAATGCTTAGGAACCCACCTGCCTCTTGAGAATTGCCATAGTGGGGTTCTATTCAGAAACCAGGAGCAGAGAATAGAAGGTATAAGGAAAACTGGTGAACTCAGTTAAGCAAATAAACTCCATTTTTTCCCTCCTCCATTAAATGATCTACATTAGCTACCTTGCATTTCTAGTAACTGCATTGGAGTTTCCCTACTGAAAAAATACAAGTGAATTTCCTTTGTCAGAAAAGAGAATGCAAACAAGTAACTCTTCTGTTGATTCTTCAAACCACTCTACACTGAATTAATTTTGGATTATTTTTGAATTGAGGATATTAATGCTTTAAAAATTATCTAATGTGGGTTGTTTTTAATCCTTAACACCTGAAACAAGAAGAAGTTATCTCGAAAGAGGTTATGAGAATGCCTTCTCCATGGGAGTTCAAAGCAAACAAGTGAGAAAGACGCCAGAGTGGTGGGTGTGACAGATGAAAGCAGAAGACCTGCGGTGAGAGGCCCTTTTGGTCACAAAATTGAGGTGGAGTTCTTGAAACACAACCCAGTTTCAGCCTAAGGCCAAAATGAGAATGTAAAGAATAGGCAAAAAGTATTGCAGCACTCATCGAAACCCAGGATTGTTTAAAACAGAAAAAGATGGAGGGAAAAACGGTAATAGTATTGTTCCTTCGTTAACAATCACATCATAAATAACCTCCCCAGCTAGCAACAACCTCTTTTCATCCAGAACTTGAAGGCTGGAGACCTCATAAATTGACTGAGATATTCTTCCTGTTGGACCACAAAGTAGTGATTATCTAAAACTGAAGAGTCCCACTCACGTGGTTTTCAGAGCCAGTCATCAACATTTATGGCTTTGGCGACTGACACCACAAGATCCTGGGAGAGGGATCACAGGCCCCCCTTGTACAGAGGGGTACAGGGTTTTAGAGCTGAGACGCACCCGGAGGCTCACTACCACACTTTCGTTCAGTCTGCCATTGATGTTGGCAAGGCCTGGCTACACACACATGCTTCTGATTATCTGGAGAGAACGAATCTAAAAAACAAAACTTAATCCAACGAGGAATGTAAATTCAGTCTCTTCGTGCCCTGTTGAAATGTAATGTCAGTACTTAAGAATTCCTTTTGCCACTAAATGGACTTGGGCCAAATACCAACACTCAGACCCCAAGTTGTATTCTTCTCCTTGTGAAACTTGGAGGAGAATGTCTTCACGGTGACCAAAAGTATGTGTGGATAGACGATAATGAAGATAAATCCCTTTTTCCTTGCCTGATACCCAAACCCTTTGTGGTATAGTCTACAATGCAGCTTTTAAACATAAAATCATATATTTATTTCCATGATATTTTTGGGCAGAAAGCGTGCGAAACTGAAGCCTGAATCTGATTTCTCTTCTTAACGTCATTTAGATGAAATTTAAAAAGTAATGGTTTATACATTTTTTTGAACAGCATCTTCCCTAGGAATTAGGGCAATAGGTAATTGAATTTTTATAATTGAATTTTTAGGGTATTGATGACTGCTTCAGTATTTTTTCCCCTATTCTTTACATATGCCTTTGGGCTGTGGGTTTAAACTGGGTTGTATTTCAAGGAGTCAACCTTAGAAGATGCATTGCAAGAAATAGGAACCAGCTCCTTCGCATAGCAATTCATTCTCTTAGCCTGTTCCTTTAACCATGAAACCCTAATCAATCAGCCTCTTAATACCCACGCTTTAGTGCCCTCCCCAGCCCTCCTTTGCTCACCAGGAGGAAATCTGCTGCCACGATGTTTCAATACCCACGGCCTCTTGGCAACACTGCTGCCTTTTATGTATGGATTCCGTTCGGAGCCACCAGATACCGTGAACCTGCTCTGTCGGGCGCCGAGGTGGTCCCCTCCATCAGGTTGTGCGGCGGCGCACGCTTTTGGAAAGAAGGGCACTTTTGCTATTAGGATTGATGTCTTCATTATACTTCTGGTTCCTCTTTGCAGCATTAGGTACTTTTCTTCTGATCTTAAAAAAAAATGTCCCTCCCTTGCTAGGTGAGGGGACACCAGAGGGACCCAGTCACACCTGAAGTTTAGATGAGGGAGGAGACCTCACTCTGCAAAAGCAACATAGGATCATTGCATAAAGACTCAGAGAAGCAAGCGTGCTACTTCTAAAGAGGTGTTCAGCAGCCCTCCATTGGTTTACTGCTCTTTATGGTTTTCCAAATGGGAGACGGAAATTTCAAACATTTACAAGACACATACCAGCTATTTCCAGAGAAGGAATCTTGAGCAGAACCCACCTCACAGTGAGCAGGAGAACTGTTCTCTCCTTCTCTCTCTCTTGGGTGGGGGGCTTTATTTTAGGATTCAGGGTTCTCCCCAGGGTCACACTGTCAGAGTCATGTGTCTCCCATTCATTTGCTGTCATTATGTTTTAAAGTATGAGTAAGAGAGTCCACAATATTTTCTGTAATAATAGTAAAACCCAGGACTTCTAAAAAGCAACGATTAAGACCAACGTAGAATTAGATAATAATTTTAAAAAAGAAAGACTAAAGATAAGAGAGAGAAACCAAGTCAAGAGCTAAAGAGACAGTTCATTGTCGTTGCAAGACTGGAGATTCTCTGCTGGAGCGGGGGCGCCGTCCACACACACAGTTCCATCTGAGGGACATTACATGACTGAAGCCTAAACCCAACTCTCCTGCCTCTAAATGGATTCCCGGCCATGCACCAGAAGACTAACAGCATTAGGTCTTCAGGGCGGCTGGATTGGCACTGCTGGTTTCTTTTCACAACATTGGCATGACTTTGTGGGATCCATGTATTATTTCTGTGCACTGCCACTGTGCGTTCAACAACCTTTGGGCATATGCCCATGAATTCATTTACTCTAATTCTCCCGCTTTCATCCATAATGAGTTCTGGTCTGTGTAGCCAGCATGACTTGGGCAAACTGTGCATCCTCCGAATAATCCCAGCGGCTCATTATTCCTAATTGTTTCCTTTCAAACGTGTAGGGCTGAGTTCGCTGTGCTCACCAGCCAAAAGAGGTCGGTTTCTGCTCAATATCTTTCCTTTGAAATATAAATATGTATGTTTCACGACAGAGCCTGGCAGCCCGCACCGAAAACTCCTATCTGTTTCTGGCATTGTTATCTGGAATACAGGATGCAGTACAATGAACTCTAGAGTGTTGACATGCATCCAGAAGATGAGCAGAAGGTGACGTGGGGAGGTAAAGATGGCGCCTGCGGGCGTGTCCAGGTCTGGGGAGCTTGAATGACAGCACCGTATGTACTCGAGTCTGAGCTGCTGTTGATTCTAAGACTCACTCCAATATCGCAAGAGGTTGCAGTGAAAAAATAAATAAATAAAAATAAGATGTATTTACAAAGTTCAAAAATAATATAAATGAGAAGTAATGAAGAGTGAAGGATTCATTTATTTAAAAAATTTTAAATATATAATAAGGGATGAACAGAATTGACAGAACTTTAAGAATTTAATAAGGAATCTATTGTACACAGCAACTATCTTTCCAGGTAACACTCAGCCACCTACAAATGGAGCTGTACCTGATTTTTGAGGACATTAAGATGGCAACAAAAACAACAAAAAAAGGTGGGATTTAGAATTGAATAAATACAGTTCACGCTCTTTGGTGCAGCCCAATGGTAGAAAGAGGATGCTTCTCTCCAGACACCCATGGGTAACACAATTTCAGTCTCTATACACTTGGGGATGGAGCCAGAGGGGCATCTCTCTGGGTTCACCCTAGATTTTTTTTTTTAATTAGCACTAAATGTCCTGCATCCTGGAAAATACTCTGTCCTAGACACAACTAGAACAACAGGTCACCTTTCCAGGGATGTGGACAAAGGTGTCTGATGCATTCCAAAGGGTGGCATTAGACATTCATTTTCCTGCTGTGCCGACCTTCCAGAATATCTTTGTTCTCTCCCCACATTGCTGAGGAATGCTGGCCAGGAAAAGGTGTTGTACAAGGCAAACCTCCAGTGCCTGCTAGAGGAGGACTGCCCTGTGACAGTGCCCTGTTGTTCTGACTCTCCGAGGGGATAGCCCCTGAGCGTTTTTGGAGTTCAGTGGCTGAGGACACAGTCCCAAAGCATTCGCACTCATTTATCCTGCCTCACCCTCTTCCAGAGAGGATTCTGCATGGTGTTGTTTGTCTCCAGGGCCTTAGAAAAGTTTTTGAAAGTTCAGCTGATGAAACATGGATGAAGCCCTCGGTTCTATCTCCAAATTGTTCCTCATAAAAGAAATTTTCCCCTAATATAGTGCCAGAGCTCTGGTTCTCTTGGATTTGCCATCATGATGAAACAGACTTTAAAGACGGTGCAATTCAGTTTACATTTGGGGGCAAAAGCCTTGGATTTGTACTCAAAGGATAATGCATGGCCGTGCCGTGAATAAAACCATGATGTCACAATGCAGCCGAGGATACTTTGGCCGTTGATCGGCTATGGAAAACGTGGAAGAAGGCAGTGGTGGGTTAACTTGTCACAAGCTGTGACAGTTCTTGGAGTGTCATCCCCAAAAGAGATAAGCGGGACAGATTTCTGTGGGACCAGAGTCACCACTGTGGGAGAAACTGTGTGCTGGGGTTGGATGGGTCATGAGGACTGATGTATATGGTAGACATCATCACAAATGAGTGGACTGGCCTGAATTTTTATTGTCGGTGGAGCTCATTAGTGGGGAGGAAAGAGAAAGAAGGGACTGTGGCAACCCTCAGGAAATAGATCAGTAGATCTAATCCTTCCTGATTAGAAGGAGTTGGAGATGATCTTAGAAATTACAGGCGGAGCTTTAAAAATCCTTAAAACAATTTCAACAACACTGCTATGGACTGAATCTTTGTGTGCCTCCAGGTTCATATACTGAAACCTCAATTCTCAAAGTGATAGTATTTGGAGATGGCGGTGGCGGGGGCTCTTTGAGAGAGAATTAGGTTCCAAAGGTATATGCCCTTCATGATGGGGTTAGTGTCCTGAGAATACACAAGAGAGAGCTTGCTTTTCAATACTCTTCTCTACTCTGCCCCTGTGAGGACACAGTGTCCTCCAGACAGAGTGGGGTCCCCAGGGACTGACCACACTGGCACCTGGTCTTGGAGTCTGGCCTGCAGACCTGTGAGAACTCGATGTTTGCTGGTTCAGCCACCCAGGCGGTAGTGATTTGTGATTGCAGTCCGAGCTGAGTAACGTGACACTGTATTTCATAACAAAACGAGCCATTTCAGGAAGAAACAAAGAAGTTTGCAGCAGACATGTTTGGACTGGTGTCTCTCATCTCATCACGGAGACTCTGAGCTCCCCTGGTCAGACCAAGGGTCAAGCAGCCTTGAGGCTATCGCTGAAGTTTCCTACTCCCAGAAACCAGTAAAGCTGCACAGGTCCCAGGTGGCCATGCCCTGAGTGGGGCTGGAAAGACAGAACCTCAAGAGAGATCAATGTCAGCAATTAAACGCAGCTGGCAGACTTTGCGATGAGGTCGTGGTCACTGAATTCAAGACCTCACGGACCTCAGTGTGGGTTGAAGATAAGCTAACAGTCCGACAAAATAGATACACCAAGCTGAAGAGCTGATGGCGTGCTGACGTGAGGGGTTTTGCTAAGCTGGTGGTGCTTTGCCCTGTGTGAACAGAAGAAAGGTCCTGCCTTTGTGTGGGAGCTTGGAGGACTCTGGCAGCTTGCCCCCTGGCAGGTGGGATGGAACACAGTTTACAGGCTCAGAGACAACCGGTTCAGGGCAGTGGGGAGTGATTGATAGCACAGTTTCTGAACAAGCTTAGACATCATTGCAAATGAGTGGACTGGCCTGAATTTTTATTGTCGGTGGAGCTCATTAGTGGGGAGGAAAGAGAAAGAAGGGACTGTGGCAACCCTCAGGAAAGAGATCAAATGGCAGAGTCTGGCTGAGGCCCTTGGAGTAAACTCGAGAGCCAGCAAAACAACTCAGTTTGCTGATACCAGATTTGGACTAGCAAGGGCCCAATCCCCGATGGCCAAGGACCTCGCCACTGGCAGCCGGCACCTGGTCATAGACAACTTCGAGCAGGGGTCTCCAACTGGTTAGGGACTCAACTTGATATGAGCAGGCAGGAGGCAGACTTGGTAATCAGTCTGTGATTTTTGCAACAAGTGGGGAAACAGAGTCACGCTTGCAGCCACCTCAGTTGTGCCCAGGCGGGTCATGCTGCACCCATGGATGAAAGAATTCATAGCCCCTGACCTTCCCTCCCTTCTAGGTGGAGACCCTGACAGAGCAGGAAGGAGGCCACTGGCTATTCCTCTTGAACCCAACTCTGGACACGTACAGAAATGGGCAGGAGGGCTGGAACCAGAGTTTACTTAAAAAACTGGGTGAGACCCCTGAGGAGCCTGCAGGCAGTAGGATCACAATATGTGTTGACAATGTCAACCCACTGGAAGAAGGGCTGGAACCCAAAGGAGGGCCCAGGTTCAGGAGGCAGTTGTACCTCTGCCCCCTTTGGTCCTGGACATCCCTGGGGTTGTTCCTGCCGGGAGGAGAAGGCTGCCTGCTCATCCCAGCGGGGTGGGAAGCGGAAACCACGTGGTCAGGCTGCTTGCCCAACCCCAGGCATTGTCTACTCCACCTCCCTCCACTCTCTGTCAGGGACTAGGGAGGGTCCCCAAGGGCAGGGCCACTTGCCTGGGAAGTGGGAGGATGTCAAACACACAGTGATGGATCCCAGAGAGGAACACCTGGGGCTCTCAGCTCTAACGTGGCCTCTAAAGAGGGCACAAGCTGAGCCCTGGCTTCCCATCTTCTCCTGAGATGCTTGATCAGCCACAGAAAGGAATGCTCTCCACAGAACTGTGCAGATGCAGAAGGGTCCCATGGAGGGACTAACCCAGATGAGGCATATTTGCTGGGCTGAGAGATGAAAGAGCTTAAAACAAGCATCTCAAATATTCACACAGAAATGAGGGAAGATACTGGAGACACAAAGCAGCAACAAGTGGTCACAGAGAACAAGCTAGAGACACTCAGTAGGAAAATACTCTAGTTGAAACAAATATCATAAATGAATTGACTGGGTGTAGACATGGATTAGCCTTCAGGGACCCTGGGGCTTCAGTAGGTTTCAGTATGGAAAGTATGTAAACACACGAAACTATTTTTGTTTGCTAAGTGGAGTTTCCTGACTATATGGGTGTAAATGAAATCTGTTACATGTTTCAGAGTCAGCATGCTTTGTGGCTAATTCTGTTTGGGATAGTTTTTTTCAGATCGAGATACAGGGCTTGTTCTGATGGAATTAGGAAGGGACAAGGAAAGAGAATCTATAGAAGCAAACAAAACTAAGCATCATGAAAGATAATGTTTTCTGCACTGTTACGAAAGGAATCCAGACAAAGGAAAGAGGAAAAATGGGGAGCGTGTGACACTTTGGAGAAACAGTAACAGAACATGCCAGACCTAAAGGAGCATCACACTGTCTCAGGCTCTGATGGTTCTGATCTGCAAGAGACAAGCCTGGGCCCCATCACATCCCCACAGCCCACCTGTGCTGGCAGCGCCCAGGCAAATCTGACTTGACAGCATGTTCCCTAAGCTGCCCGAAGTCTCTCCTGCAGTCTGCTCTCCGTTTCTCTGATGTCAAGTAGGGGACACAGAACCACACAGAACTCCTGCACGTGCGGCCTGGAAGGGCCGATGCCAGCCCTTGTCCCATGGCGGGTGGACACTGATGGATAAATGTGCTTTTCTTTCTTCGCTGCTTGGACACCTCTGAAGTACAGTGTTCAGGTGTCCTCACGGGGTGCCTCGTCAACTGGACCAGTGTTCACTCTGCTTTCCCATGTTCCCCTGAAATTCTCCATCCCTGGACACACTGTCTGAGGAGCTGAGCTGCTGAGCCAGCACCAGCAGCTCCCTAAGGTTAGACTCATTTTAATTTTTCAAACGTTTTTAGTATTTTATTGCAGTAACTTTGCTTTACAAATTAAACTTTATAAACTGCCATATGTGCAGGTTCCCCATTACTCAGATAGGTATCAAGACACCGTGTTCTCCACCCAGTCACCAAGTGTTCTTCACCATAGGCCAGTGGCCTCCTCCACCACATGCCCCCCACCTTAACCCTGTCCCATTCCCTATTGGTAACCTCAGTTCTATTGCAAGTGTCTAAGGGTTGCTTTTCTTCAATTTCTTCTGTTTTGTCTATTCACATTCCACCTATGTGTGAGACCATCTGATGTCTTATCTTACTTTGACTTGTTTCACTTAGCATCATCACCTCCAGATCCACCCATGTTGATTCAAATGACAGGGTTTCATCTCTTCTAAGGGCTGTGTAGTGCTCCATTGTGTATATGGACCACATCTTCTTTATCCATTCACCTGACATTGGGCACCTAGGTAATTTTCAGTTCTTAGCTATTGTGAATAGGGCTGCAGTAAACATAGGAGTACATAAATCTCTGTGAATTAGTGTTTCTCTATCTTTTGGGCAAACACCCAGAAGTGGAATGGCAGGATCATACGGAATTTGCATATTCAACTTTTTGAATAATCTCCATACTGTTTTCCATAGGGGTTGCACCAATTTGCACTCCCACCAACAGTGTGAAAGTGTTCCCTTTTCTCCACACCCTTTCCAACACTTGTTATTTCCAGACATTTGGAGAATATCCAGTCTCTCAAGTGTAAGGTAATATCTCATTGTTGTTTTGATTTGAATTTCCCTGATAGCCAGCAAGCAGGAACATCTTTTCATGTGCCTGTTGGCATCTCTATGTCTTCTTTGGAAAAATGTCTCTCCAATTCCTTTCCATTTTTTATTGGATTGTCTGTTTTTTTGTTATTGAGTTTCATGAGTTCTTTGTATTTTTTTATATTAAGCCTTTGTCAGAAATATGGAATGCAAATATTTTCTCTCAGTGGGTTGTCTTTTAGTTTTGCTCATGTTTTCTTTCACTATGAAAAAGTGTTTAGTTTGATGCAGTCCCAATTGTTTATTTTTCTTTTTGTTTAGCTTGATGCTAGAGTTGAGTCCCCAAAGGCCTCTCTAAGGCTAGTGTCATGGAAAGTCTTTTCTATGTTGTCTTCCAAGAATTTTATGGTTTCCAGTCTTATGTCCAAGTCTCTAGTCCATTTTGAGTTAAATTTTATGAATGGTGTTAAGAGAGTGGTCTAGCTTTGTTCTTCTGCATGTGGCTGTCCAGTTTTCCCAACACCATTTATTTCACCATCGTATACTTTTGGATCCTTTGTCATAGATTAATTGACCGTATGTGAGTGAGTCAGTTTCTGATGATTTGGTTCTATTCCACTCATCTGTGCCTCTGTTATTATTCCAGTACCATACCATTTTGATCATTATCCCTTTGTAGTATAGCTCAGTGCCTGGAAGTTTAATCCCTCTAGATTTGTTCTTTTTTCTCATAATTGCTTTGGCTATTTACAGTTTTTTGTTGCTCCCAATGAATTTTAAAATTTTGTGTTCTATTTCTGTGAAATAAGCCTGTGATTTTAATGGGAATTGCATTAAATATGTATATTGATTCAGGTAAGATGACTATTTTAACAATGTTGATTCTTCCCAGCCAGGAGCAGGGGATGTCTTTCGATCTCTTTGTATCCTCCTCTATTTCCTTTAAGGACTTACAGTTTTCTTTAGCCTCCTTTGTTAAGTATATTCCAAGATCTTTGATTCTATTTAAATGGTGTGGTTACCTTGATTTAGTTTTCTTCTAGTGTGTTGTTTGCCTATAACAATGCAATAGATTTCTGCACATTGATTTTGTAGCGTGTCACTTTACTGTATTCATTGATTAGTTCTAGCAGTTTTTTGACAGAGTTTTTAGGGTTTGTAATATAGATAATCATGTCATCTGCAAATAATGACAGTTTTACTTCTACTTTCCAATTTGGATTCTTTTCATTTCTTTTTCTTGCCTAATTTCTACAGCTGGGACCTCCAGTATGATGCTAAGTAGCAGTGGTAAGAGTGCACAGCCTTGCATTCTTCCTGAACTTAGAGGAAATGCTTTCATTTGTTCGCTGTTGAATATGATGTTGGCTCTGGGTTTATCATACATGGCCTTTATTATGTTGAGGTATGTCTTGTCCATCCTATTTTATGCAGGGCTTTTATAATAAATGGGTGTTCAATCTTCTCAAATGTTTTCTGTGCATCTATCGATCTGATCATGTGTTTTTTTCTCCTGCTGTTGTTGATATGGTATATTACATGAATGGGTGTATGTATGCTGAACTATCCTTGCATACCTGGATAAGTCCCATTTGGTCATGATGAATAATGATCCTTTTGATGCATTGTTGGATTCAGTTTGCTAATATTTTCTTGAGAATTTTTGCATCTATGCTTATTAGAGATATTAGTCTGTAATTTTCTTAGTGACATTTCTATCAGTTTTGGATATCAGTTAGACTTATGGAAAGTGGAGTATTCCCTGTTCTTCAATATTTTGGAAGCGTTTGAGAGGAATAGGTATTAATTATCTGAAGATCTGGTAAAACTCATTACCAAAATCTTCTGGTCCTGGGCTTTTATTTTTAGGGAGATTTCTTTGCTTGTGATTGTTCCATTCACACATTCTAATTCTTCCAGGCTCAGTCTTGGTAGACTATTTTTCTAAAAATCTGTCCTCCTTGTCCTTGAGGTTGTCCACTTTATAAACACAATACTGTTCATAGTAGTTTCTTATGATGTTTTGTACTTTCTGCGGTACTGCTGTAACTTCCCCCCACTTCATATCTGATTCTAGCTATGAAAGTTGTCCCTTTTTCTTAGCGAGTCTAGACAATGATTTGTTCATTTTCTTTTTTTTTTTTTTTCAAAGAGCCAACTTTTGGTTTTATTGATCTTTTGGATTGTCTTTTTGTTTTCTTTATTCTTTCTGCTCGAATATTGATTATTTTCTTTGTTCTACTGATTTTTGGGTTTAATTGTTATTCTTCCTCTAGTTACTTTAAATGTAGGGTTAAATTGTTCATTTGTGATTTTTCTTGCTTCCTGAGGTGGGCATGGATTGTACTGCTTTTGTTGCATCCAGTAGATTCTGGTAGCATGTATCTTCATTTTCATTTGTCTCTAAATATGTTTTAAGTTCTCTGATTTCCTCTTTTACCCATGAGTCATTCAGAAGCATGTTGTTTAGTCTCCCATTTTTTGGAGGCTTCCAGCTTTCTTCTTGTGGTTGAGTTCTAGTTTTAAGCCATTGTGGTCAGAGAAGATGACTGGTATGATTTCAATCTCTATAAATTTGTTGAGACATGTTTTGTGTGCCAACATATGATCTATCCTTGAGACTGTTACATGCACACGAGAATTTGTAGTGAAATTTTTAATTGTTGGATGAAGTATTCAGTATATGTCTGTTAGACCTAACTGTTCCAAATGGTCATTTAGAGCCACTGTTTTCCTGTTAATTTTCTGCCTGGTTGATATGTCCATTGTTGTAAGTGGGGTGTTTAAGTCTCCTACTATTATTGTGTTGCTGTCAATGTCTCTCACTAGTTCTAATACACTTGCTTAATGTATTTAGACGCTCCTTCGTTTGGTGCATATATGTTAATAATTGTCATGTCTTCTTGCTGGATTGCCCATTAGTCGTTATATAATGTCCATCTCTGTCTTTTATGCTTTTTAGTTGGAAATCTGTCTTGTCCGATATAAGTATCGCTGTTCCTGTTTGTTTTTGTTGTGGTGGTGGTTGCCATTTGACTATAAGATTGTCTTCCAGCCATTGACTTTGAGCCTACGTTTGTCTTTTGAAAGAAGGTGAGTTTCCTGAACGCAGCAGGATGTTGGGTTATGCTTTTTAATCCATTCAGTCACTCTGTGTTGTTTGATTGGTGAGTTCAATCCATTAATGTTTAGGTTGATTATTGATATGTAATTGTTTATGCCAGTTTGTAATTTGTCTTCTGGCTGTTGTTCCAGACAGTGCCTTTGTTCTTCTCTTTCTCTTCTTAGGTGGGTTGAGTATAGATATATTTTGACTGGATTCCCTTTTTATTTTCTTCTTTGCTTTTTCCTTGGAGATATATTTTGAAGTTACCCTGAGGTTACTAAATGAAAACAAACAAACAAACAAACCCCTATTGATTTGTAAATTGGGTTGTCTTTTATTCACAAGTGAATATCATTCTGGCTGATATACATCTTGCCTGTATGGAGAGCAGTAAGACTCCTGTTGCTGTTTAACTTAAGATAATCCTAGATTCTCCTGCATTAGCAACAGGCTATACTCTTGAGTACTTAAGAGGTGAATTCTACGCAGCTAGGCAGAGGGCAGCAAGGAAGTGGGGGTGGGACTGAGAAAGGAAGCGAAGAAGCATAGGTGCCACTGAGGAATGGCCCTATCATCACACAAAGATGGTGGCCTAATGTACATAAAGTCATGGCACTGGGTTTTGAGGGAAAGACAGGGTCTACAAGCTCAAATCTGTTTCTATGACTTAGGGACAACCTTTTAAAGGTCCTGTAAGGAAGGAGTAGACAGTGGGGTGTTTGGTGATGGGCTGGCTGCAGCTGAAATGAAGTTTGTGCTTATTAGAGGTTTGGGCTGAAGCACTCTAGGGCCTCTGCTGCTTTGTATTAGGTTCTGCTGGCCTTGATCTTCGGGTCAGCAGGAGAACAAGGTCCTGTCATTCACACTGCCTCCGGAAGGACACCCAGGGATGACCCGTGAGTTCCTTCTCACACCAGTTCTGGATGGTTCTAGTACATTGCTTCCTTTCAGCCCCTTCTTTGAGGAAAACCGCAATGATTTCAGTGAGACAAAGCTCAGTAAGGCAAAAAGTACTGGTAGCTTTTCCCCTTCCCCATGTCAACTATCCTGTGCCTGTTAGACCAATCAGAGTAGTAAGTAGGGGGAAATGAAAAATATCAAAATGTATGAGTGACTTATATAAGCTGAGTCATAGGAAAAACAAACCCAAGCAAAAAACCAACAACAAAACCAGCTCTGGATATGGGAGAAGGGCTAAGAGAAAAGAGGGATTGGCAGGAAGAAGAGAAATATCTAATGAGGATTTTTAAAGTTTCTGAGTCTATTTATGATGTTAGTCCTTCTTTTAGCCACATTAAAAAAAAACTTCAACGAGCACTTACATTATATTTCAAGGATCTTAGACATGGATTTGTGTGTCCTTGAGAAGCAATATCATGCTGATATTGGTATGAAGTCTTAGTCTCCTGAGACTAAGACTAAATAAACTCTTTCTTAAGTAGTAGAGTATTTGAAAAGAGGCGATTAGGTCATCTTGAGTTGCAGGTGTGGGTGCATCTGGTGAATGAGGGGGCTCCTACATGCATGCTTCAGATTTCTGCCTCTGGAAAAGTGTGCACCACTTGAATTCCATAGTATAGCAATGGACCCCTTGCTATTCACTCAGGGGTCTCTCCTTCCAGACCACATATTTATAGATGCTGCTCACAGTATAATGGGACCCTGCTCTATGGTCATAGCTGGTTATTTCATGGAGGGACAGGCACTTGGCCAAATGGACCAACCAGCATCTCCTCTCCAGAATTGTAGAAATGAGACCTGTGGAGAAGGAGCCAATTCTTTAAGTGGTGGGACCTACAACATGCATTCTTGGGAAGAGCTGGTGGCCAGACTTCAGCTTCACGGCCTAGGAGACAGAAGATGTCAGCAAAGTGAGGGAGACAGGAGCAGAATGCTGAAGATGTCGAGTCCCTTGTCATTTGTTTCTGAGGTCCAGTTTTACACCTGTCCTTGGGTCCTCTTACCTTAAATGATGCTCTTTTGGTTTTGTTTTTTTTTATGCCAGCAGAAGGGGGTTTTCTCTTTATCACCCAAAAAGCTCTTTTGAACACTCACATATAATGAGCATTATAGAAAAATGGGTGCGCTCGACCTTGCCTCCAGATCACTGGTTCAGACCGTGCGTTACTGGAGCTCTGTGGCCTTGCACAAGGTACTGAAATGTATCCTCAACCTTCTAGATCCGTCACAAGTAAATACGCCAATAACATGTGTAAAGCACTCACAATACTGCCTGGCTCGAATAAAGAGTATCTATTATCACTAGTACTGCTGCTGTAATCATTAATCCCTTGGAATGTAAGGGTCTGCCATAGTTGATCATTCAATTCTGACAGAAACAAACACTTTTTCTGGAGTATAATCAAACTTCCAAAAAATTTTACTGTTCATATTTTGGTAAAAGTCTGAAAACCAGAATATGAACAGTAAATTCCTCTGGTGGCAGGAATTTCTTTGTATGTCTAATGCAATGTCAATTTTTATAAGAAGACTGCACTTGTAATAGTTTTACTGGGGAGGGTGTACCGATGGTGGTGCGCGAGTAGGTGGGAGCAGCCTCTTGGTGGGGCGTAATCGCCCACCACAGGCCCCCAGAGGCACCAAACGTGTGGGACCACTCTTGGCCCAGCCTCCCTGGCCTGGCCTGTGGGCCGTTCTCTTGGTTCTGCTGACGAAATCTATCACAAGTTCAGGCTCCCTGGCTTCACATCGGTCTATTTCTAGTGTCCTGTGCACTGATTCTCAAGCAACTGGCTGTATGCTGACCACTGGCTGAGAACATTTTCTTCATGCTTCAGTACTGAACTTTTAGGATCAGTCCTTGTAGACAAGAGAGCCTAAACGGTGGCTAGTTGTGAGTGTAATGGCTTACTGGGGACTTCCGACTCTTATTTAGAACCACCTAGAGAAAGTTTAACATAGACAGAGTCCAGGCCCCAAGATTCGAACTGGTCCGGTACAGGATTCGACACGGGTAGATGTGAAAGGTCCTGGAGGAAGCTCCCAGCAAGCTTGAGAGTCTCTGCTGGGGGGCCGAGAACAAAGGGCCCAGTCAGAGCTCAGGCGAGGTAGTTTAGACCCATGTGGCATGACGCCAGAGGCAACCCCTTAGACGGTCAATTACCTACTGAACCAAGCTCCAGACCTGGAGGAGCAGTTTTCAACAAATTTAGCTTCAGCTGTGCCCTGGTGGCTTAGCAGGTGAGTCCACCATCTCTGGCAGGACCAGGGTGCACGACCCAGGCCTGGAGGCACAACCGAGATGAGCAACTGAATGAAAAAAGCAGAATGCTTCCTCCTCCTCTCTCTGCCTGCCTGCAGCTGGCTCACCTTCATTCCTGCCTGCACCTTTCCTTTAAAACAACAGCAAAACATATTTAGTTTCAGCTGGCATCCAAATGCAAGGAATTTAATTAAAAAACAAAACAAAACTCATTTTGTGGTTCGTTTCCCTTCCAGTGACCAAGCAGAAGATGGCAGGCCGATCACCATTTGACGGATTTTGTGCTGCATCTCAAATGACAAAAACAAGGGCAGGTGGCAGGAAAGTGTATCAACTGAGGTTCTAGTACATTGCTTCCTTTCAGCCCCTTCTTTGAGGAAAACCGCAATGATTTCAGTGAAACAAAGCTCAGTAAGGCAAAAAGTACTGGCAGCTTTTCCCCTTCCCCACATCAGCTTGTTACCCAGTTTGCTGCCTGCGGCCAGGCTGCCCGGTTCTCTTTCCAGGCCTCATTCGGATGCGTCCTCACCGGTGGCATTGTGAGGTAGCAAGTGTGAGTCCAGTGAAATCCTTTCCAGCCACTCACAGAAGCCTGCACTTTAGTCAAGCTTTTGTCTCTTAAATCAATGCACTGTGGATAGTCAAATTACAACATAACAGATTTACACTTTATAGAAATATGCTGTTTTCTTCCACCTCCCTGTGCCTTAATTAAACCTCTTTGTTATGTCCAGAGATGTCTAAATTCAGACACCGTCATATCTGAAAAAGATTGCAGGGCTTATTGTTAAACTGGCCATGTTACAGCGTCCGTTTTACAGGATTTCTCTGAAGGGATATTGAGGCACTTTCTTCAATTGGCTTTCTTTCTTGTTTAAACTCATTCAGAACCCAGACAAATAAAGATGATGGTTGGGGGGTTTGCTTTTGGTCCCTGTGACTGTCCTTGATGGGGAGGGAAATTTGACATGTGATCCTCAAGTGTCTTTTTGTCCCTCTTGGTTTATGGAGCATTCCTGCAGGAATTATTTAGTCTCAGCTTCGACAGGCCTCTCGGCTTCTTTCCTTTTTCTCTTTGTTCCTCATCACAAGTCTCATAAACCAGTTTCTTCAGGGAGGGTTTTCGGAGTTATTTTCTGACTTGACTACAGGACACAAAGTCTGATCCTGGGTGGTACTGAGCAGATTATGTTCTATGATCCATTTCATATGCTATTTCAGAATACAAAGGATTTCATACTCAGGGATTTTTGGGAAAGGCTGTGGGCCCTATCTCTCTCCACTTGGAGAAAGATTTACAGAGCACATAACTATATCTATTTTATGAGATGTCTGTAATAAATTTTATAAAATGATTGAGCTTTTTTGATTCTAACATTTCCCAAGTGACTTTGACCGCAGATCCCCATCTTTATATCCTGTGGACTCTCGGGAAAGTGTGAAGGGAAGACTTCTGTGCCGATACAAGGCATTAGAAGATACTTTTTAAACCTTACTTGCCTCATTTATAAGGAATTTTACACCTGTTCCTTCCACTGTGTGAAAACACTGTGCATCCTGAGTATTACAATAAAAATAGTCAGAAATATTCTGAGCCAGACATCATGAATAAACTTAAAAAGTGTTCTGATGTGGCAAAAGTATACTTTCTTTGTATTAAAAATAAAATAAATTTCCTTCCTGATGGGATTGACAAGTTGAAATCTTATAATAAATTGTAATAAAATGTTACTTCAATACACACTTTTTTAAGGTTTTGATAAAATTACATATTCATAATGAAAACCTGAAGGACATTTGATTACTAAAGTCAATAGCCTTCAAGATATTTCAGGATATAACTTTTACTATCTTAAGATTCTCAGATGAAAAAAAGACTACTGTATTTTTCTTTCCTCAAAAAAATATATCCTGAGACATTTTAAATTTTAAAGTAACCAGACAAGGACATTCAATTCGTCTATGAAAATGTCGATAAGCTCCAGAGGCTGCTGGCTATTTCAGAGGTCCTCCCTGGTCAGTCTCTAAGTTAGAGACACATGCAGACTCGATCAGAGCAGAGCGTCTCTTTAAGTGGTTGGTCCTGGGATGTCACTGCATAGTTTTAATGCACCTAGCTGGGTCCATTTCTCCCCAAAATCACCCTCCAGGGATCCCATTTTTTCTGTAGTTCTATGGATAGTAAGTCTATTTTTCACGGTGATTTTTGCTTTCCTGACAGCATGACATGTATGAATGCATCTGACAGCATTTGACATGGCTGAAGAGGGGTGTGGGCACCACATGCAGTAAAGACAATGGAGGACGAGCTAAGCATGTAGCTGGCGTTGAGCCAAATGCACGCAGGGGTCCCTCCTTTCCTGCTCCTGCCAGGCAGCACCTCTCTGTGCGTTTCCATCTCACTGCGCCCTGTGAATGGAGCTGAGCTCAACATTCATATCCTCCAGTGCCCTGGATGCCTGCTCTCTGGGTGCCCGGAGGACAAACACGTTTTTGACAGCAGTTGCCACGCAGATATTCAGTATATCTATTTATCAGGCACTAGACTCTGAGGACCTGGAGGTGAGAGGCTGTGTTAACCTGTGTTGATTTTTATTCTGTGGCCAATGTTTAACATTTAGTAAATACCCAACAAATGTTTAAATGGCTGAAAGGATGAGTGGTCCACAGAGTTCTCCCCAGGCAAGTATACACTCAAGGATTCCCACCCCTTCCAAAACCTCACTCCCAAGGGCTTTCTTTCTGTGCTTAGTGGTCATGCTTTGGGCCTTATGACTCCCCCACTTCCTCTCAAATGATCTCCTATCTGACCCAAACATTGACATCTAAAGGCTCCCCTGGAGCCAGAAGAATGCTCGATTCTGGATTGTGCGTCCCCTGTCTGATTGTCCCCTCCTGTCTTGGTCTGATTTGGTGGGAAGTTCACAGGAAAAGTAAGAGTGCAGAGAGATACAGAATAGAGCGACTCTGAAAGATGGTCACTGCGGGCAGAAGTTATGCTCTGGCTCACAGGCACAGAGCGAATACTGGGCCTACAGCCCCTGATATATTCTTTACCAGCATGGAATAAATTCCCATGTCACATAATCCTACCCTTATCTGTATCCCTAACTCCTAACCCTAATCTTAAAACTAATCCTAAAATTCCTAACCTTAATCTCTAATCCTACCCCTGAATCATAAGCATAACCTTACCTGTAACCCTAACTCTATAAATCCTAATCCTGATCCTAAAATCCCTAGCCCTAACCCAGGCTGTGCAATATATGAGTCTTTGCTCTCTTGTACATCCTTTGGGTCCCTGCATCAAACTTCTATTATTTAAACTAATCCAAGCATGTTAGGTTACCAGGCAGTACAAGTTTATTCTTATTTTTACATATCCAAAAGCAGAGGGCTGGATTTTTCCAAGCTGAAGAATAGGAATCAGATCTGGCTTTGTACGTGGACCCTTTCTCCCAGGTCCGACAGTTCTAAGGAGGGCTCTCAGCGCCGTCCAGAACCAC